>PVJH01015297.1:0-10111 GCA_004026705.1 Nesogale talazaci
GTAGCAGGGTTTTTATGAAAGTTTCACTATTTGCAAGATTACAAGGTGAATAAATTACCAAATAAACTCGAGTATAAGCCGACCCAAATGTCAAGGCACCTGATTTTGCCACAAAAACGGCATAAAAAATGATCTGAAAAACCCTGCTGATACACGAGTATATATGGAAATTTTCCTAGCTTGGTTTCCTCATCTGTTATATGAGAATGTCAACACTGGTCATGTAGTGCAGTTTTATTAGGCACCTAATAACGGTCCAGCACCTTAACACAAATGTTAACACTTAATCCTGCCACCTTTCCCCTTACACAGCCTGTATAAATATAATCATCAAACTCAGTTCATTATACATGAAAAATCTAAGCAGAAAGTTCTCTCTCCATACCATCGAGTTAATGCTGACTCAACGCTACCTCGGTGGGTCTCTGAGACAGTGAGTTTAAGTAAAGGGGGTAGGAAGTCCAGTCCTCCTCGGGGGAGCTGCTGGTGCTGAGGAACAGTCTACCGTGCAGCTCGCGGCCTGACACACAGCCTCCCTTCCACCAGGGCCCCATCAAAAGATAGGCCTGTCCTGGTCTTTCCTTCTTCTAAGGAAGCTACTCTTGAAAGTTTTTTTCTTTAGAAGCTCTATCCTTAACTAACAGAAAGGAGCTGAAATTACATTCGATCCATTTTGGAAATTTTAAGATACTACCTAAAATACTTATTTCCCACCCCTCACTTTTCACATCTACCAACGAGCAATAGCAGATGTAAAATTCCTGTGAGAGCGTCCCTGCAGAAGAGAACTGCCGCACTGGCTTCCGGAGGCTATGCTATGTTTTATGGAAGCAGCTGCCCGTCAGTGCCCAGGGTGCAATGGGTGTGTTCCAACTGCTGACCTTTCGGACAGCAGCACGGAGAGGCTCTTTCAGATCAAGTCCACACATCATATCTAATATACGCACCGCTTCTCGCCTTTTGTCTACGATCCAATGTCATAATATATGCAATTTATTTCACAGATGCAATAAATGTTTTGCTTCAAACAACCTCTCACCATTCTGCTTACTCCACAATTATCATGGATTTGAAAGGTTTTTAATAAAATTTTTTTTCACTATTAGAGGTTAGTAGTAACCTATTAATTTTCGTAACCTATATGTAACCTTAACTAATACACTTCAATAGTCATTCCCTCTCAGCTTTCATTTAAGGAATAAGGTAGTATCTTTAAATTATATACATACACATCTTAAAATAAAACATTGTCAAATAGATACTGTCAGTCATGTGATTTAGTGGGTTCATTTACAATATTTTAAGTGTACTATATGACAGCTACTAGATTTTATCATCAGTAATACTGGTGGCCAAAGAATATTAATATCTTTACTGGAGGTACCTTACTCCCTTTCACTGGTTTTAAAAGACACCAAATTAGACCTGCCTTAAACTTTCAACTGATTATCTTTAGGAAGGAAGGAAACTTTTAGTACTTAAGTACTGGAAAGCAGCTATGTGCCAATCTAATGAAACCTGCAAAATAAATATCAGGGGCTTACCCTAGCACTTAAATGTAATTTGCATACTTCTCTAACATAAAACACAAATGACCTTTAATTTCATTTGTATGGTAGTATATCAAGCATGGGGCATGGATTAAAAGTCATTCATTTTATGTGTTGTCAAGAACTAGGTCTTTCAAAAGTTCTTCACCATAGCATTCCACCGAACTTTCTGCACTGTTCAAATTTTCTATAATAAAGTCTTATACCGAATTTTTTTTTTTTTATGAAAACGTCTAGAGTTTCAAATTCTCAGCAATTCCAGACTTTCTGAAGTTGCTGTGGCTGGATGATCCCCTAAACTATTACTCAGGCAATCTATGAACCTAATGCCAGAACCATCCTCTTTAAACCAAGCAACAACTTAGTGTCACTAGTAAATAATCAGTCTTGAGCACTGTGTTCTCTTAAGATTTATCTATCTAGGATAAAACTGAGAGAGTAACTTCAATGCTAAAACAGGACATTTAGGGAGCAGAGAGTTTATGTTAATGGGAAGGAACTCCACGGAGCAGGGCAGAAGAGTTGCACAAATCAGAATGTAATCAATTTCACTGTATGGCACATGTAGAAATGACTGAGGTGGTTCGTGGGCTGATGAGGTATTTTAGAAATCACTGCTGGTTCAGGGGTAGAATTTTGGCTGTGGTCTGCTGGGGGCAGTAACAGGAATGAGGAATCTTCATCTGCTATAGAAGGGAATAGATTGGATATGTCTAAAATTCGCAAGAAATGGAAGAATCGTCTAGAAGCCCCAGTGATGCAGGGGTGAAGCACCCGGGCTGCCAACCAAAAGGCCAGCAGAGGCACATAGTGGCAACTCCTTAGGACAAAGACGTGGCGGCCTGATCTGGTAAATGTGCAGCCCCTCTGCACAAGCAGTCCTACCTCTGCCCCACACAGGTTGACTGTCAGAATTGATCCAGTGACAAATGGGCTTGGTTTGATTTGAACACCAAAACCAAAACCGCAGTCCAGTACTGGGTCAATTCAGATTCAGCGAGCCTACAGGACAAAGTAGATTTACTCTGGGTTTGAATTCAGGGCAGCCTCCATAGGTTTTCAAGGCTACTAATCTCTATAGGAACAGAAAGCTTCATCTTTCTCCCAGAGTGGCTGGTGGGTTTGAACTGCTGACCTTGAGATTAGCAGCCAAACACATAATCCACTGTGCCACCAGGGATCCTTTGATTTGATAAGGACCATCATCTTACTCACACATGTAATTAAACACCAGGGAATCAAGTTAGAAGAGTTAACTTTAATTGCCTGAGGGAGAGAGACTAGGGATTAGTGAGTGGGTAATGTAGGACTGTCATTTCTCATTCTAAACTCTTCAGTGGTATTTGATAAAAATAAAACCAAGCCCCATCTTTTTATTGTAAACTCTACCTGACAGAGAAATGCAGAACAAAATAAAATGCCCGGTCAATCTGTCGTTACAAAGTATAGCCAGTCACCACTTAGGTGATTGCCCCGAGAGCCTTCCCAGCTCCCTTCCCAATCACAACTCCTTCCACCTTAGGAAAGGTAACCACTGTTCTGACTTTTCTAGTAATTACTTCAAAGTTTTTCTTGATAGTTCTGTTACCACCTTAGTATTTATCTCTAAACCTAGAGTTCTAAGTGATTTTGGAGCTCTAATTAGTGGAATCAAGGACTACGTCTAAACATATACAAACAGCACTTTTTCACTTTGGCTGGGAAGATTTTAGTGATCCTTAAAGACACTCCTGACCTCCCAGCTTCCTCATACTTTAGCAGTGACTACTTCTTGCTTTGCTACAAACTTCCAAACAACAGCTAAACCCTGAAGAGTATGTAAACTATTGCAAGAGCTTTCTATGTACATGCACACTAACTCACGGTATTATCAAAATGCATAATACAATAAATTTTAATCTTTATCTCCACATTTTACAGGAGGGAAACAAGCAAAGATGCTACCCTATCTAAGACCCATTAGGTAGTGATTTAGCAGGATCTAAACTGAGCAGCACAACACCCGAGGAGTGCCTCGGTGGTGCAAATAGTTAAGTGCTTGACTACAAAGTTGAAAAGTTGCCCTAACCCACGCTGAGCTGCCTCTGAAGACAGGCTTGTTTCTGAAGGCACAACCTTGAAAACCCCCTGGAGTAGTCCTACTCCGTACACATGGCACCACCATGGACTGGAACAACAAGAGCAGCCAACACTGCTTCTGCATTTTCATCTCTCTTGACAGAAAGCTGTCAAAAACTAGGAATGTTTCAGAGTAGGAGAAAACGCTATCACTTCTACTATGAAGGTAAAAATGAAACACATGGCACTACCCAGATGACCTAGGCGAGATTCTGCATCGACAGAGTGGCTGCAACAGTGGGCCTGAAAATAAAGACTTCAAGGATGACGCAGGACCAGGCTCTTTCTCTCGTACATACACAGGGCCAAGGTAAGTGGAGCCAAATCAATGGCACCTATCAGCATCACCCCGGAGATGGTGTTTAATGCCTCAAACACTTCTTCCACAACTCCCACCACAGCCACCGTGTTAAGGACACTACCCCCGTGAGCTTCCAAGGCTAACTCTTTACAGGAGCAGAACGCCTCATCTTCCTCCTGCCGAGGAGCTCGTGGTTTCAAACTATGTTCGCAGCTCAACACACAACACTCCCCGCCGGGCTCCTTCAAGCGTAGGACTTCACATGCATTGCCATCAAGTCAGTTCCAACTCATAGGGTGTTGAGTTTGCGAGACTTTACATCTTTACAGGTGCACAAAATCTCATCTGTCCCCTGGGAGGTGTCTGGTGTGCTCAAACTGCTGACTTTGTGGTTAACAGCTCTAGGTGTTAACTCTCCATCACCAGGGCTCCTCCTCGGCTCCCTTAGACAAGATTAAATCACATAAAGTCCTCTGAATAAAGTATACTTTACCCACCTGCTGCCACCGGCTCACTTTGACTCCGACTCAACTCATCCCAACAGACTAGAACTACCATAGAGACTGCAGATCTCTATGGCAGCAGACCACCTCCAGAATCGCTCTCGCCAAGTGGGTGGCAGGTGGGAATGGACGCTTTTGCAGTTAGTAGCTCAATGCTTACCTCACAGTGCCGCTAGGGCTTTTGCACCCGAGTCCCCTCTTCCCCCCAATCAGCAAGTCTATTCCTCTCCTGTTGATTCCAATAAAGTGAGCCCCACAGGGGTTCTAAGCTTGTGAATCTTTTCAGGAACAGACAGCCTTATTTTTCTCCCTGAATAAATGGTAGGTTTGAAGTGCCCACCCCACAGGAGCCCAACTCTTAATCGCCGGCACTAGCAGGGCTCATTTGTACCCTATTATATATTGTGAATATCCAAGAAGAACCTACAAAGGCCACAGGACAATGTATTTAGTCAAATATCAAAATCTGTCTAATGTTATTTAATGTAAAATTATGAACCTTCAATATAACAAAATTCAGTAAAGATTTAAGTTAAGGCTCTTGATCTAACAAGCTAATTTACCAGTAGTAATAATGCTGAACTATTTCTCTGAGACATCTTTGCAAAGTAGTAAGATAAGCAGCAAAGTAGTAAGAGTCTGAGAAGCAGCAGCAAGCCCCCAGGACTTTTTACCTTGACACATTTAAGAATCCAGAGAACTTAACCACCTGACATATTAGTTTGTGTTAAAAACGATAGAAAAGCCCCAGATCTCCCAATGTTTTCCTGTAAGAGTTGTGTATCATCAACCTAGTTATAAAGCCTGGTAAGTATAAATAAACTCAAGATGGTCATAAATGTCATCTTCTTTAACTCCCCGGTTCCTTCAAAACCCAACAGTAAGATTTATACACCTTCATTCAAATATTATTTTTTTAAGTTTTATTGAAAATTACAAAAACCACTGCCATCAAGTTGATTCTGACTCACAGTGACCTACACAGTATTGCTGAGACCGTCCACACCTTTTGTAGGATAAGTTTGCCCCCCGCTCTCACCCACATGGAGTAGCTGGTGAGCTTGAACTACTGACCTTGCATTGGCAGTCCAATGCCAAGCCCACAGTTAATACCAGGGCTCCTTACCAGATTATACAGGATGGCATGTGTATATGTATATATATATATATATATATATATGTATGTATATGTATATATACACACAATAAGATTAACTAGTTGTGCATACACTTGCAGTGCAATATAAAAGATTCCATATGGATTATAATGATTATAATGATAACACAACCATTATGAAGAGTGTAATGAAGAGGTTAAAAAACTAACATTTCCAAAAATGTAAAAGGATTACAGACATGACTTGAGGTTTCAGGAAAAAAAAAAATTCTTGGAAAGAGAAATAAGTAGACAAGTTGCAGGGTGAATTGAAGGAAGAGTAAAAATTCTGTTAAGAGATCTGTATAAAGAGGACCAAGCAATCTAAGATGGAAGCGGCAAAAACAAGGCTCAGGAGTGAGAACACACAGAAGCCGTTTGAAGAACAGGATCCAGTTCGTTGGATCACGAAGGCATACTAAAATGGAAATCTAAGAAAAATCAGGGGGCTCGACTGGCACGAGGCTGGCTGGCATGCTGATCTCCACTGTCTGAGCTTTGATTATAATCCAGTGGATACAGTGATCCACCGAAGATTACCAAAAAAAGTGACAAGACCAGAACCACAATTAAGATGAACCAATTGACAAAACACAGGCCAAGAAGCAGGCAATGACTTAGGAGGCGACTGCAACCAGCCAAGACAGTGAGAGCCCGAACTAGGGTGAAGTGGGTTTGGAAAGAGTACAGAATTTCATTCGAGCAAAAACGGTGACTGGATGTCGGAGTCGAGAAAAGCACAATCTGGGCCTTTTCACGGGCACGAGACTGAGATCTAGCATAAGAGAAAATAAGCAGACTACTCTTAAGTTAGAGCTGGACAACATGTTTAAATTATTGTCTAACCTGAGGGCTGGCAATGCTAAAAATCTTACTCTATGTCTTTAAAAAAATCATCCCAGAGAAAATGAAAGCATTATAGCACGTGTACCATGGTACACTAAGATACTAAAATTGAAACAGTCTAATTTATAAATTAGATGCTGCTTTATTCTTAATAATATACAGACACAGGTACAAGTCCTACATTTTTTTAAAAACACGTTAACAAGCCTTAGCATTTTAAGATGCTAAAAATACACTGCATGCTAAAATAGGTACACATTCAAAAAATATTAATGACTCACTAGCAAAATATAGCTGAAATATATTAGATAAGAACTATAACTAAACCAGTTTATGAAGCAGCTATAAAAAGTTCATGGGAAATTGCCATTATATTTCTATTCCATTTTCCATGAAATTTTTGAAGCCCCAAACTGCCATTTGGTTCAATCAGGTAAACACAAAGCATGCATCTCTTCTGATCAAGTAAAATCCATGGTCTTTCCCCCTAATGTCTAACAAGTAAACTATGCGCTAATGGGGGGCAGTTTCTCTCTCAAACACCTCATCCCCAGTTCTCGGCACTGAGAAGGCCCCCCCCACAGACCTTTGAGAAATAGTTTCAAAGGTCTCTTGCACTACGTCTATTACAGCACTTTCAAAATTTGGTGGGTATTACACAACAGCACAGAACCATTGATCCAATAGCTGAGTGCCTACAATCCAACAGGTAATGGAGTTACAAAACGAGCCACATGTGACCCCTCCCTTGAATTTAGGATTATTTCTCTAAACAAGTCAAACAACACAGGCTTCACTAGAAAACTTTGACTCACACTTGAGGTATGATGGTGACAGGGAGTCCCTGAATTTCTTTAAGAATTTGATTGCTCTTCTAAAAACTCAGGACTAACCAATAGAAAGGAAAGTTGAGCACTCTGTAAAGTATTACTTGGTACCCATTCATGCCAGAGGCTTTCTCCTGGCTTCTCAAAAGACCCACACGTATGGCATCTACACAAGCAAATACAAGCATGTTATCTATCTCAACACAAAATCATCATCCTATCTCCACCTGGAAAAACTCTCAAAAAACCAAGCTACTCTGGAGATTGGTTCAGATAATGATCTTGATACGAGAACAATTCTATCTATGTAAAGATACACATTTTCACTAGAAATATTTATTTATTTTTCATTAGAAATATTTTCACTAGAAATATTTTAAGATGTTAAAAGCACACATTTTAATTTAAGTTTTGTTGGAAAACTACTCTATTTCAAGACACTACTTCTGAATTTTACTAACATGCAAACTATAAATTAGACTTGGGAAATAATGCCCCACCTCCATCACATGAGGTTATTATCAAATGATCACAAAATTCTTAAGCTTTAAAACTTCTCACAAGTTTTTAACATGCATTAATAAACAATTCAGAGGGAAAAACAAGACATAAGTTCTTCAACTGATAAAAAACCAGCTTAAAACTACACGAGGATATAATAAATTCCCCAGAAGACAAGCTATGTGTTCATTTTACTTGCCATTAATTATTTTTCAAATCCTTGCAAGACAATAATATATCATTTGAGTCAGCAATTATTTGTAAAATATACCAATCAACACCACACTTCCGAAGACCAAGTGAAAAAGCCATCAATGTTTCTGAACAGTTGATGGCACCTATTGTAACTTAATTATTGAAATACAATGGACAAACATGAAAGTGCGCCACTAACTTGTCTATGGACTGCCCGAGGGGGGCTTTAAAAGTTTGAGGACATTTTCCATTATTTTTAAATTTAAAATTTCCACAAACTTTTTGAAGTTCTTCATAAACTTAAACATGTGGCTTATCTGATATACATCATCACCTATCTATTGCTTCTTTCATTTTAGTTCAGGTTTGGGCAAGAGTTATTAAGACTGCTAATCAGTAAAGTTTAAAAACCAGCCACATGTCTCTTAAATAAACACAAAGTATTCTTACACTATTACAGACTTCACCCCAAGAAAATCCCTCAGCAGCCAAGAGTTTGAAAAGAGTCAAGCTTCGCATTATTCAATGTTTTCTTACCTTCTGCTACATCATCATCTACGGCTCCTTTCACCTGAGAAAAACACCACTGAATATCATTCCCTCCTCCAGCTCCTGAAAAAAACAACACACACACACACATACACACAAGACAGCAATTAAAAGTGAGTTCTGTTCATGTTACTCCCGTAAACAGTGGCTGGTATTCAGGGTTGGCTTGATACTAATTGCGCTGTACTACCCACACATATAACCACCATTCCACAGCAGGACTTTAGAAAAAAGGTTAGCGCCCCCCCCCCCCAAAAAAAAGGAGGTGGTGGTGTCGAGGAGATGATATTCCAGGTATGCATATTTAAAGGCATAATCATTACATTGTACATTGATTCACAACTTCCTTCCATTTTCACATCGACTACAACTGGTTCAGAGCCTTAAGGCCTACCAGAAGAGTAAATCTCAAAAGAGAAGAGTTCGTTGTAAGGTAATGCCCCAAAAGTCCACAGAAAAGTCAACTGGGGTGAACTACCATAAAACAAAGATGGAAGAGAAAACTTCAGGAACATTACTGCCCGAGTGATCAAGTAATGATTCATCTGACCCGTATCACCACAGCACATACACAACACACACACACACCACCCATGGCCTTGCATCACTGGCTCGGACAGGAAAAGAAACAGAATGGTACACTGTAGAAGTTGTTTCAAAGGAAGCGTGCTTGGCCTCCCTGCATCTTTTCCTTCAGAGTCCAAAAGGCCTTGCAAATAAGGGGAAAAAAAAAAAAGCCAAACAAACTGCTAATTTGTCACCTTCTTGTGCAAAACAACTTTGATTTCACTTTATGATCCAAGCAGGCCAAAGAGCAACTTGTTAAGAGCAAACTCGAAGCCAACCCAATGTTCGTTTAAAAAAGTCCCATCTACTTCAATGTTGGAAAAACACGGTAAACTTGATCTTAGTCTCTGGATGTTTTCATTTCACCCTCCAGCACAGAGGAGAAAATCATGAAAATGACCTGAAAGCTAGTGGCAGGGAACTCATGCCAGATCTACAAGTGATTCTACCAGATGAAGGCAGGCACTAAGCAAAAATGTACAAAAACAGTCCTCAAAGCAATTACTCGTTTCTTCCTTCATTCCCAGCCCCTGCTAAATCAATAGTCCAACCTGGTTTTTCCTACCCATCCTCCATTTCCTCCAAGCTTTTTCTTAAATCGCTCTCCTTTGCTATTTATGTCACTGAACTCCACATCTATGTGACTGCATGAAAACCCACTTGGGGCAAAGGCCATCTGCACAAAAGGCAAGGTCTAGAAGACAAAGTTTAAATTCCATTTTTTCATGCAACTTGCCGTATTAAGTGGCCTGGCACTTCGGGGTCGCAACGGGTAAGAAACGAAACAAAACTACCTAGAGTAGTTCTGATGGTTCAAAACCCCACATCCAGACTTTTCGTCTCCCAAATAGCCCCATGCACAGGAGGAAATGTATCCATGTATGTCTATGCCTTATTGTATTGTAACTTGAAAAGCACTCTTCCGTCCCTTTGCAAAAACGTATTTGTATATGCACCCAAAGAGGCTTGCAAGAGGAAATAGAGAAATTAAATGATGG
>PVJH01015297.1:10211-54033 GCA_004026705.1 Nesogale talazaci
GGGGGGGGGGGGGGGGGGGGGGGGGAGATGGGGACTCCAAAGCAGTCAAGACAAATCTGCACTCGCCCCCACCCCGCCCCACCCACGCCTTGCCGACACGCACCCCACCCCCACCCACGTCAAGGTTCCAGCCCTTATTTTAAAAGTCCCTTGGGTCTCACAGCGACCACGACCCTCCCCGGAGCCTTCCCCACCCCCACCCCCACCCCACCCCACCAATTCCCTGAAATCCGAGGGGCGCCCCGTGGCTCGAAGTGCGGCAGAGCCGGACGCTAGGGGGTGATGGAGGGAGAAGGAAGGAAGCCGTGCCTTGTCAGTGGCCGAGGATGATTTCTCCTTTACCTGCCATGTTGCTCTGCAAATGGTGACCCTGCTGGGTTCCTCGGGGTCTCTGCTCCTGAACTCACCCCCCTCACCTGGGGATGGGGGGGTAGAGAGGGCGGATGGCGGCGGATGGCACCTGTGTGGGGGAGGGGGCAGGGGTCGGGGAAGAAGGAAAGAGGGGCGAGCAGACCAGCCTGCAGGATGGTGGATTTCACTCTGGGGCTTCCCTGCTTTTGCTTTTTCTCCAGCGGCGACGGCGGCAGCTACGACAGCGGCGGCGGCAGCGGCGGCGGCAGGGACAGGCGACTCCACTTTCAAAATGGCGCCGGCTGGCCTGGCCAGTGATGTCACTAGAGGGGCGGAGCCTCCAGGCTGGGCCGAAGGGGCGGGGCGGGGCGGGGCAAGGGCAAGGGAGGGGTGCCGGGAGGGAAGGCAAGGGAAGGGGCGGGGCGGGAGAGCGCCCGGGCTGGCTCTTGGCCACGCCCGCTTCCTTCCCAGCCCTCACTCCTGCCCCTCCCGCGAGGCGCCCGCCTCTGGCCGCGCCCGCCGCGGCCCTGGCGCCCCGAGGCCCGAGCCGCGCCGCTGGTCCGATGGCCGTGCTTTGCGTGCCGGCCCTCACGGGTCCCCGCCCCGGCGCGTTTTGCGTTGGCTCCTGGACCCGCCGCCGTTTCCCTAGCAGGCACTCGCGACTTCCAAGAAAGAGCCAGAAAAATGCCCGTCCAGCACGGGACGCGGGAGCCGGCCCCGCGCGGGCTCCAAGGGCTCGCCCCCGGGGTGCGTGGGCCTCTGTGTGTCTTCTCTTCAAAGACAGCCCGACTTGCTGCCTGAGCAAAAGCGAGCCTGCCTGCTAGCCCGAGTGGTGTAGACTGGATGCTGTACCGCGGCCAAAGTTCTCGGGCAGAGAAAGCGATCACTGGGCCGGGCCCTCTGTTGTGGTTAGGCTGTCGAGCTGCCCTCGGGAAGGCCAGCGGGCACGCGAGCCAGACTGCTTTTTGGAGATTGACAGCCCTGAGAGTGATTTCTGCAGGGAGCTGGCAATTGCCAGAAAATGGCCGGAAGAGTGACCCAGGTTGGTACAGCCCAGAGACGTAGAATCTGTGGTTACAAGCTGGGCCACGAAGCCAAGATCCTTGGGTCCCAAATGCTGACTCTTCCTGTGACGGGAAGGTAATTCGACTTCATAGGATTGTTTTGAAGATTGAATATCTTAATTTGGATAAGCAATCCTGTTCCCTGCCATTAGATTCGATTTGTATTGAAAGAATCTTCCATCGAGTTAGTGGCGGCAGAAAGACGTGTAAGAGCCGGTCTTTAGCCAAGAACGGCCGTGGACGCTCATCATCACTCACCATGTGCTGTTCCCTCCCTATAGCTTCCCCTCTGCAATAGTCCGGTGCATACAGGACTGCGTTCTGTATGTCAAATGCACATACAGAAATCAAGGATTTCACCTTAAAGGTGAATGAAATGGTATGGCATTCATAAACCTCCCCCTCCTCAAAAGGAGGCATTTAAGATATGTATACATGCCATCTTCTCTGCTTTCTATTGTGTTCTTGAGTTCCAAAACAATTCGTGTTCAAAACATGTGTTCCAGAGTCTTGCAGGTGGTACAGCTTCACTCTTTATAGTCCTCTGGGTCTACATTAGTAATTCTCAGTTTGCCAACCAACTGTGCATGAACGAATAGCTGCGCTGTGTTCACGTCTAGTATTTTGGTGGTGTCTTTTGTGTCTTTCTCTGGAGTCAACTATACTACACATTCTCCTTTCTTCTTCTCTGCCTCTGTGTGATAGTTCAATCCTGACTCCTCCAGAGAGAGCCCTCCATTTTATTCAGGGCCGTCTGAGCAAACAAATGAGAAGAGATATTTAACTGGGAGGCTGGCACCCCCCCTTCCCCCCCCCCACCCCGGGACAAGGCACTTTTCTTTTTACTGCTTCAGATTTGTCATCTTCATACATCCTGGAAATGATGGGGTCTACACAATTTGTTCTTGGACATCAGTAGAGCTTGCTTGGAAACGGGTATCATAACAAGAATTCATATAACACCGACTCCTCTATGTCCTGGCTCTCTAATAAACTGCAACAACATAATCAAGTTAAGAGTATGCCCATGGGACAGCCTGAGATGTGTCTGCCAAAGCACAGTGTACCCCAACAGCCTGCCAAAAATGTTCTGGGAATGTTATTGGGTCCTGAGCAGTCAGTCCCTGCAGAGAAACACCTACCCCCACCCCCACCCCAAGCTACTTCCCCTTCTTATGAATGGCTCTTAGGACAAAGGCTCCTTGTCAATCTCCCCTTTCTTGACCTTACATCTTGGGGTCGGCAAACTCTTGAAACCAAAGAGCCAATTCTGCCTCTCCTAACAACTTTAAAATCACCCAAGAACCTTAAATATGTCTTTGCAAGCAAATGACATCACTGTGATCTGAAATAATAACCTTGAAATGTTTTCAGTGTTATTTCAGAACCGCACGCTCCCCCTGAAAGAGCTGCTGCACATGGCTGGTGAGCCCCAGTTTGCCACTGCAGTATGCTTCTGTTCCCACCACTTCAATGAGAGAGGACTTCAAGGTCCTTAATGATCTCCATGTTACCCAATCCAACAGCTGTGTCTCCGTTACTATCTCCATTCCCTCCCAGCATCAGAAACCACAAAGCACGATCGCTTCCATTCGTGTGACTTTGTCTTAATGCTACTGGGTTTCTCCAATGCTTCTGGCCAGCCACCCCTTTCTTTTCTTTTTTTTGGTGGGCATCACTGCCTCTGGTGGTCGTGGGTGCTACCCAGTGCCGCTCCTGAGAGCCGCCGCTGGATTTGAACTGCCAAGCCCACCGGCTGCAGTTCCGCACTCAACCACTTACGCCACCAGGGCTCAGCCCCAGCCACCCCTTTCAATTCCCTCTGTTGGCTCTTCTTCCTAGACCATTCTTGAGTACGGAAGTCATCTGTCTCTCAGGCCTCTGTGCGTACACTCAGGGAATTTGTGAATACACACCCTCTGGGTAAACTCAACTGGTTTATCAGATGGAAGGACCATGTTGATCTCAGTAACAACTCAAGCTGGAGCCTTTGCCCAATCCGCATCCACCGACCTAAACTTCTAGCTACTGACTTGACATTTCCACTGACATGCAGTGAGCCAGGTTGGATTGTATATTCCCTTGATGCTTCCCTGAGGCTGTCCCTTCTCCTGGAATCTTAGCATCCCCACACTCCATCTCTGTCCCAACCCTCCACACACCCATCCCTCTTTCCTTCCTCAGCCAGTAAAGCTTCTGGTTCTTTCAAACGAAAACTTGTATAGTGTTTGTCCCTATTCCCTACCCACCAAAGGTTGGATTGAACACCTTTCTAAATATTCCCATAAAGTCAAAGGCATTCTCCTACTAGGTCACCTAATTATTTAAATCTGTGCCCATGACTGGACTAAATTCTTAGAGGGTTCTTTGTTTTATTCATGTCCGTATTACTATGCATACAATTTGATAAAATGAGGAAGGAAAGAAGAAATCTCGCTGAGTTGGGGAAGAAAACTGTTGGAATCTTGGTTTCTTAAAGTCTGCCTGATTAGGAATGTCTCCCCTCACCCCTTTAGAAGAAAACATCATTTTGCAAATTATCTTGGTCATTCTGATCTATATTTGTTAGCCAACAGTTGGTTAAATATGCCAGTTGATTATAAATAGATTTGGCTCAACTCCTTCCAACTGGTCTTCCTTCCTCTGAATACATATTATCTGAGAGGATACCTTAGGACACAGTTCTCGCATGTGTGTGTGGTCATGCAGGCGTTTTCTCATGTGAGCCTCTGGCCAGGCTCTACATGGAAGAGAAGCAACACAGTAGTGTCCTATCAATTGAGAGCAGCTTAGACCCACGCAGAGCAAACCTTCCTTTAGTCTTTTCTGGAGAGTGTACAAGACCTAGAGTAGCGGTTCGCAACCTCCCCAATGCCGTGACCCTTTAATACAGTTCCTCATGTTGTGACAACACTGAAATTATTTTCCTTGCTACTTCTGAACTGTAATTTTGCTACTGCTATAAATCGGGCCTCCCCTGTGAAAGGGTACTTCGACCCCCAAAAGGGTCTTGACCCACAGGTTGAGAACCGCTGATCTAGAGGTATCCTGTTTCAAGTCTGAGCTGAGAGGCACCAAGGGCACCTTCAATCTCACCAGCACAATGGTAAAAGTAGGATTCACCCATAGGTTTTCTTTTGTGGGGGGGAATCACTGTCCTCTGGTGGTGGGAGTAGGAGGCCCAGCCTTTGCTTCTGTGGAACTGGAATTGATCCTCCATTCCAGTGGGCCGCAGTCCCGTGCACAGCCACTACACCACCCCACCCATTTGTAAATTCAACGGGAAACCAAACCAAACTCACTGCCTTCGAGTCAATTCCAACTCAGCAGCCCTATAGACAAGTATAATTGTCCTTTTTGGTTTCTGAGACTGTAAATCTTTACCAGTGTGGAAAGCCTCAACTTTCTTCCCTAGGGCAGCTCATGGTTTCAAACTACTGACCTTGCGATTGACAGTTCAAAGAACTCTCTGCACCCGAACTCTTTTAGGCTAATTCAGGCAGCTTTTCCATGCAAGAGTATTGCACAATGAGAGAAGGAACACTTGAAAGAGATTCTTTTCCTTGGTGAAGCAGGTTTAGCATGAGGCGGAACACAAATTCTCATCTTCATGAAATGAAAAGTCGTATTGTTTTGATGCCTTCTCTTCGAGACAGGACTAGGGGTATCCAGGGCCAATGATGAACTCAAGAGTAAGAAGTTGGATTAGAAAATGACACAGGTAAGAATTTTGAAAAACCCACCACCACCAGGTTTCCTCACCCACAGCAAGTTTATGACCTGTACAGAGAAAATTGTAACTGATTCTCAGTCTTTCTTCCCCTTAACTTTTTATGATAACTTAGGTAAAGGTTTGCAGAGCAGAACATGAGTTTTGAGTTCACTAATTTATACACATTTTATTTCAACTCCTCCGTAGTAGCTCTCTCCATGTGCTGTCCCTTCCTCCCTGTGTTTCCTGTGCCCATTCCTCCTCCTTGCCTTTTCTGCCCCTCTGTCCTCAAGGAAATACTTTATAGTCATAAATGGTGAATTATTCCAACACCAGAGTAAGTTCAGATCCAGACTTGAAGGGTGACTAAGGGTTATAGTCTTGTGGGTCCCTCCAGTCTCTGCCCACTGAGTAAACTGGTCTCTTATGATTTTGAGTTCTGTTCCACATCTTTCTCCCATTCCATCCAAGATCTTCTCATGGGATCTTTCTCTGAGCAGTTGGCAGTGGTAACCAGACACAATCTAGGTTTTCTGGTCTCTGGATCACAGAAGTTGAGGTTTATGTGGTCCATTAGCCCATTAATCCACATGTCTCAATTCTCATCACTCTTCACAATTGTACCCTATCTGGCTGCTCAGAAACTTTTAAAATTCCAGTGGCTACTCACTAAAGTAGGTCCTAGAACATTGTGTTTATGAACCATGTTATGCCGACTGAGCCTGGTATTCACCAACAAGAAGGTCCTGATGCCCTGGGCTCAGCCACTCATTCCCTCAAGGTGTCTGGTTAATTTTCTTCATAACAAACTTTTCATAGCTTTGCCCTCTGCACGTTCCACCACATTCATGGATACTGCATGTTCCATCACATTCATGGATATATGTGCTCTGCTCTCCCCGTTTTTTTTCAGCTTCTACTCCTAGTGGGTCTTCAATCCACTTCTCTCCTTCCAGAATTATCATCTGTGTCTCTGTTTCATTAGGACTCTCAAAGCTTTGATGCATAGTCTGTGTAGCATGTCTACCAGGTTCACTATCTCATCAGAAGTCAGTTACCAGCTCTTTATATGTCCAATTATTATATCTAAATTTGACCTGGAGGCTGAGCCCCGGTGGCGTAGTGGTTGTGCACGGGACTACGGCCCACTGGGACGGAGGTTCAATTCCAGTAGTGGGGCTGGACCTCCTACTCCCACCACTGGAGATCAGTGATGTCAAAAAATATAAATAAATAAATAAATAAATTTGCCTGGAAGGCCAGCACAATGGCGCAAGCCCAATTCACCCATAGGTAAATTCAATGAAAACCAAACTAAACTCACTGTCATCTAGTCAATTCTAATTCTGCATCCCATAGACCAGAGTATAATTGTCCTTTTCAGTTCCTGAGAGTGTAAATCATTTCCAGAGTGGAAAGTCTCAACTTCTTTCCACAGGGCAGCTCATGGTTTCAAACTACTGACCTTGCAAGGAGCATCTCAAAGGAGTCTATGCCACTATAGCTCCATTAGGTTAATTTGAGGCAGCTTTCCTAAAACTGCAGAGTGTATAAAATAACAAAAGTTACATGATCGTGTTCAGCACAGTGCACTCACTTAAAAGAAATCACCAAAGTATCCTACAATAGAGAATATTTCAGACAAACTGAAGTCCACCCAGCAGGTGGGTAAGTCTGAACTGTGCTTAAAATAGAGGAAGTTGCTTGGGCTTGAAAATCAGGATACAATAAAGTCACAAGTATGTGCAACAAACAAACACAAAATATGCAGAGCCTAAAAAGACAGGAAGGAAATCCACCCAGGTGTTCACAGCAATATCTTTCCACAGTGGTACAATGGGTAACATTTTGCCCTTTTGACATTTGAGCTTCTCCAAATATTCCACATTTATCCCAATTAAAGGGAAACAATAAACTTGGCTTTGAAATCCATTCTGAGGGGAGTTCTGGAGCATAGCATTTATGCTACAGGTTTTCCACATCAAAGTAAAAGTTGCATGCATGGATGATTTAATCATAAAATACTGAAGCATTTTGTTTTGGTTTCGAAACCATATACCTATTTAAAGATGAAGGAAAGATTCTGGTAAATTCATGCACTTTACCTCCTGTTTGTATATTCCAACAGAACATCTTGCTTTGTCCTTTAAAAAAAACCAAAAACACCCTAAAACCCTTTTTCATTGTAAACTAGGGGAAAGCTTAAAGAGCAGATCATCATTTTTTACATAAAGCAATCCATACACATTCTGATTCAGCGCGTCCATGGCAATCCCTGCAATGGACCACCCTTAATCCACTTCCTCCCTGGGTTTCCTGTTTCCCTGCCTCCTCCTTTCCTAACCATCTGAACTTTGACCTTGGGCAAATGCTGCCCCTTTTGCTTTATACTTTTGTGGGAGGCACAGTCATATAAAACACATAGATGTCTCAAGAATAATTCACAAAAGTTGTGATGTTATCAACAATTACCTCTAGAAAGTTATTTCATTTTTTCTTACTAAAAGATCATAAATGCTCTGATATGTGGACACTTTTATCCAAATATCCTATTTGCTTGAAGGATACGTCTTTCTTTTTGGGGGGGAGGAGCATCGCTGTACATGTACTTTCATGCTGTAGATTTTTAGGTGGCTTTGGACTTTAGCTATGGCACAATGATAAGTTTTATGTCTATATCACAGAAATGGATAGGCTCAAATTTGGGACTTTATGTGCTAACCAGCCTAACTATTCCAGACCTAAAATGCAGTGCGGCTCATATCGGCTCTGTAAGACAGAGTGGAAATGCTGCTTTGGGTTTCTAAGAGATTACCACTCTTTTTTTTTTTTTTGGGGGGGGGGGGGGGGCATCACTGGTCATGGGAGCTACCCAGCGATGTTCCTGAGAGCTGCCGCTGAATTTGAACCGCCATGCCCGCGGGCCGCAGTCCCGAACTCAACCATTTACGCCACCGAGGTCCAGCCTCGAAATTAACACTCTTAGAGGAGTAGGCAGCCTCCACATTCTCCCACAGATCAGCTAGTGGACTCTAGGAACCTCAGGTCAGCACCCTAATGCACAGCCCACGTCACCACCAGTGCTCCTTTAATTACGCCCAAACCCAAAGTCACGGCCATGGAATTGATTCTGATGCCGAGTGACCCTAATGGACAGGGCAGGATGGTCCCTCTTGATAAGAGTTGAGAGCCTCTTCTTAGTCCCACATATTCAGTGGTGGCATCTCACTGTTGTTCAACACAACCTCCTGTGCCTTCAGGGCACCTTAATTATCCCAAAGGAAACTTTATTTCCCTGCTCTTCCAAAACAGAGAACCTAAGACTCTTTTGTTTTTAGGCAGGTGCAATTATATGATCATTTTCCTTATACCGACATTTGCTTCAATGCTGCTTTATTCTGAAAGCCACGGCTTCCCTGTCTGATTCCTCTTCTACATCAACCCAGAGGTTATTTAGATATTGGAAAATAACGACATCACAGTAATCAACTCAGCTTCTTTCCTGGCCCAGCTCTGAAACTTTGCATCTCTGCATTGTCCTGATCAATATCCCCTGCATGTAGTCTACTTGTTCCAAATGCTCCCTACAGCGATGCTCGGAACTGAAAATAATGAGTCCGTTCCCAGTGACTACACACTTGAGTGAGACTGCTGCCTCCCATCTTTTGCAAACCTTGCTTCTGCTCATGAAACGAGTTGATAATCACAATGAACTATTCACGCTGTCATCTTAGCCCCTTCCATTCATAGTGCCTCATACACACCTCTCTAGTCTCTATCTTACATGGCTAAATTTTTGCTTGTATATCTTGTCCCTGGAACATAGCAGAAAAATGGATAAATACCCGAATAAAGAAATGGAAAGTTTATCTAGTTCTCTATTCATTATCTCTTTATAGTGAGATTTCATTAGCTATTTATTTGATGATGAATACACAGTACAAAAATAGGTACAGAAAAGTCTTCAAAGTTATGTAGTTAGAATCCTTTCTGAACAAATATTCTTTGTCAGCTTAAAATTGGGGAACAAAAAGAAGGATTAAAATATTAAGAAGCTCTTGGGTCTAAATTTCTGAAAGAATTAATATCACTCATACTACATGATAGACATTTATAATTCTTCATACAACATTAGCAAAATCCTTAGAAAAAGACTGGTCAACTGCCACCAAAAACAGCACACGTGTCTAGAAGGCCAAAGCTGCAATCCAGGAAAGCACTGCACTAAAAAAATAACTGGGTTGAAACAAAATGTGTATAAATTGCTGAATATAAAACAGATGATCTGTTCTATATGCTTCACCTAATTGAAAGTAAAAAATTAAACATACACTGTGAGTGTAGAAGACAAGTGGCTTAAAATCCTTAAAACATATTAGGTACATGATTAAGAGTCTAAATGATCTCTTGGTTGTGCTTACAGAATATAAAAACTGCCTTCCTGCTAATTAGCTTATGGAACACTAGGTTGGCATAAAACAGTGTAGACTTCAGCTTCTGATTTTGCTGAAAATACAGCACAACATCAGCTCTTTAAGAAGACCTTAGATAGGCTGGACAAACAGTCTGGAAATGAAAACTACGGGACTGATAATTCTGGGCTGGGGGTGGGGGAATATGGGAAAAGGGAAGGAGGGGGAAAGGAGGTGGTGTTGACCAGCCCAGGGATAAGGAAATAACAATTGATTCAAAATCAGTGACAAGGTGGGTGTGAGAGGTCCGATAGGGATTGATCAAGAGTAATGTAACAGCGAGAAAATACGGAAACCCAAATGGAGGCTGAGCATGATAGTGGAACAAGAGGAAAGTAAAAGGAAATAGAGGAAAGAACTGGGGGCGGGGGATAAAGGGCATTTATAGATATATAAATGCACCTATATAAACATAGGTGCATATATTTATATGTGATGATGGGGAAATATATCAATGAGCATATACTTATAGGCTTAGTAGTAGAACAGCAGATGGGCATTGGACCTCCACTCAAGTACTTCCTCAGTGCAAGAACATTTTGTTCTATTAAATTGGCATTCCATGATGCTCATCTTCCTGACACGATCACTGAAGACAAATGTGTGCATAAGCAAAAGTGGTGGAGAAAGCTGATGGTGCCCGGCTATCAAATATCAAAAGATGTAGCGTCTGGGGTCTTAAAGCCTTGAAAGTAAACAAGCAGCCATCTAGCTCAGAAGCAACAAAGCCACATGGAAGAAGCACAACAGCTTGTGGGACCACGAGGTCTCAAAGGGACCAGTCTCAGGCTTCAAGAACTAAAAATAATAACTTTGCATGCTCACTTTCATGATATGATTGCTGACAACAAATGTGTGCTTAACCAAATGTGGTGAAGAAAGCTGATGGTGCCCAGCTATGAAAAGATATAGCATATGGGTCTTAAAGACTTGAGTAAACAAGTAGTCATCAAGCTCAGAAGCAACAAAGCCCGCATGGAAGAAGCACACCAGCCTGTGTGACCACGAGGTGTTGAAGGGATCTGGTGTCAGGCATCAAAGAACTAAAATTATAGCATTATAAATGAGGGGGAGTACAGATGGACCCAAAGCCCATCAATAGGTGAAGCGACATCCTCTTACAGAGGGGTTGCAGGGAGGAGATGAGCCAGTTAAAGTACAGTGCAGTAACAATGAAACATGTAACTTTCCTCTAGTTTCCAAATGCTTCCACCCACACTCTATCATGATCCCAATTCTACCAGACAAATCCAGCTAGAACAGAGGATGTACACTGGAGTTGGAAACATGGGGAATTTAGGATAGATGTTTCCTCAGGACTAGTTGTGGGAGTGGTAATACCAGGAGGGTGGAGGGATGGTAGAATAGAAAGGGGGAACCAATTTCAGGGCTCTACATATAACCTCCTCTCTGGGGCATGGACAACAAGGAAGTGAGTGGAGGCACACATTGGACAGTGTATGATATGAAAAAGTACTAACAATTTGTAAATTATTAAGGGTTCATGGGGGAGGGGGCGAGAAGGGAAATATGGGGAGCTGGTATTGGGGGTCTAAGTGGAGGGAGGATGTTTTGATAGTGACTATGGCAACAAGTGAGGAAATGTGGCCTGCATACAATTGATGTATGTGTGGATCATGAGGGAAGTTGTATGAACCCCCAATAAAATAATTTATAAAAAAAGGGGAGGGGAAAGAGGAGCTTATTCCAAGGGCTCAAGTAGAAAATATTTGGAAATGAATATGGTAACATGAGTACAAAAATGCTTGATACAAATGATGTATTGAATGTTATAAGAGTTGTAAGAGCCCCCAATAAAATTACTGGAAAAAAAGAGTTGTATGAGCCCCCCAAAAAATGATTAAGAAATTTTTTTAAAGAAAGAAGACCTTATACTTATCTAAATATATAAAAATAAATTGGTGGTGGAACGCAAGGAGAGATGAGACAGGGTTCTCTGGGAAGACCTTATAGGATCAATAAAAGCTGAAGAATTGATAAAAAACATTTCTCGGTCTGAGAGGGGAGATACAAGGAGTACCATACAACTTCACTAATGTGTTTAATGTATAGATTAGATACTAATTGTCCTTGGGATCCTTCTGTCCTGCTTTGTTAGCGGCTGAAGCTTTGTTTTTATTTTTCACCAAGATGAGTTTTCTGTTTCTGTTTGTTTGTGTTTGTTTTTTTTTGGGGGGGGGGCATCACTGCCCTGGTGGGAGTAGGAAGCCCAGCCTTGCTCCCCGAGAGATGCTCCTGGATTTGAAAGTCCAACCCAGTGGGCCGCAGTCCCGCACACAACGACTACGCCACCGGAGCTCAACCCCAAATTTTCTGTTTCTTAATTAGAAACTTTTTCTGTTTCCTTTGTTCCTTTCTCTATAGTTTTATTTATTTATTTGACAACACATACGAGTATGGAACACAGAGAGGCATATAGGTAAACAATCCGGGGCAAGCATACTGATAAGAACATAATACGCACACACACATTACATAGGTAATAAAAATAATAAAAGAAAAAAAATTTTGGGTTGAGCCCTGGTGGCGTAGTGGTTGTGAGTGGGACTGGGGCCCACTGGGATGGAGGTTCAATTCCAGCAGTGGGGCTGGGCCTCCTACTCCCACCACCGGAGAGCAGTGATGCCCAAAAAAAAGGAAAAAGAAAAAAATTTTTGGAGCGGGGGATCACTGCCCTAAGGTGGTGGGAGTAGGAGGCCCAGCCTTTGCTTCGTGGAGCTGGAATCGAACCTCCATCCCAGTGGGCCGCAGTCCCGTGCACAACCACTATGCCACCGGGGCTCAGCCAAAAGAAAAAATTTTTAAATGAAAAATAAAACTGATATGGATTTGGGGCCTTTAATAACAGATAAGTTTATTTCAAACATTAAAAAAAAAAAGCAAGACAAAATGAAGCAAACTGATGCAAGTGAGAAATAAAGGATTAATAAAAGATATACAAACATAAGTTCCTGCTGTCTTTCTTGGTTTTTAACTTCTTCAGCAACAGGACTGGATTGCACCCTTGCCATCAGCTCCCCTTGAACTCCTCCTTGTAGCCTGTCTTACTTATCTAGCCCTGCAGTAGTGGAAATACCACAACCAAGTGGCTTTAACATAGAACAATTTATTCTCTCTTAGTTGAGGAGACTCAAAGTCCGGGCACCAGCTGTCCCTCTTTCTCGGCACTAGCAGAAGGTTCTTGTTTCTTTTCAACATCTTTGGGCCCATGTGTTAGTCCGGATAAACTAGAGGAGCAAATTCATAGAGACACTCATGTGTAAGAAAGAGGTCTATACTCCACCAGGGCAGTGATGCCACAAAAAGAAAGAAAAGAAAGAGGTTTATGTACAAGAACAGTTGAATATTGAGAAAACACCCCAGCCCAGTCTAGATCAAGTCCATAAGTCCAATATTAGCCCATATGTCCGCTATAAATCTATCAAGTCTTCTTTAGAGTCACAAAACACATGCATGGTGCTGAATGCAGGAAGAGCACAGATCAGTGCGTGGGAAGTCTTGTGGATTCAGTGGTGTTGTAAGCATTTCAGCACTGACAGGAGTCTTCACATGGCTTCTCCAGGCCCACGGTTCTGGCTGCATGCCAGCTGGTCCATGTGGCTTCTCTTCAGGGATGTTGCCTCCAAGGAGGAAAGACAGCAATTCCCAGAATTCTTAGGAGACCTACACAGAGGTCTCATTGGCTATCTCTGGATTGGCAGACTAGACTCCACCCCTTCACTTTTAATCCTCTCAAGTCCCAAATTGACACCAGATGAAATAACTATCATACAGCCTGGCATTCCTTGGAGAATTCCTTGGAGAGCTCCAGATGCCTTAACATTACCTTCCCTCAGGGCCAAGGAATGCCCTGGACTCCTAGCACAACTTTCTTTGTCGTACTGAGGCCCCCACTTCGGCTCCAATCTCTCTGCTTTTGTCTCTTAGAAGATAAAAGCATTGCAGGTCATACAGCCCAGGGAAACTTCTTTCCATTGGATCAGAGGTGTGACCTGAATTTGAGGTCACCCATGAGTTGCATGCCACCCTCATCCCCCTACAAATGATCTGCTGGTCACGCCAGGGCAAAGGCTTACAATCAGGACATCACAATTGCCAGACCACTAACAATCACGGCCCAGCCAATGTGGCACGTATGTGAGGTGACCTAATTCATTCTGTGACATTACTCCTGTGGTGTAATTGGCCTTTCGCTTGAGTATGTTAGCTGGCTGTCAGGAGGATGGTGGGCGTCTGGATATTTCATTCCTTATTTTTATTGTCATCTCAGTTGAGATGATTTATTTTAAGATTGTCTACCTGATTCCTAAAGCACTGGTCTTAGCTGGCTACTTGCAATCTGCATTGAAAGATTGGGGTGGGGGGAGGGGAGCTTAGCTCCCACTCCAAATACTCTGATTTGTTCTGTCCTTTAAGAAACTTCAGGGTGGGGCTGAGCCCCGGTGGCGTAGTGGTTGTGCGCCGGACTGCGGCCCACTGGGATGGAGGTTCAATTCCAGCAGTGGGGCTGGGTCTCCTACTCCCACAACTGGAGAGCGGTGATACCCACCAAAAAAAACAAAAAAAAACAAAAAAAAAAACAACAACAAAAAAAAGAAACTTCAGGGTGGAGGGTGAGGGGTGGGGGGTGAGGGTGGGGAAGAAACTTCTGGAGAAAGGCGGGAAATCCACAGAGGAAGTTCTACCTTGCCCATAGGATCACTGTGAGTCAGAATCAACTCAATTGCAGTGGATTTATTTGTTTTTTGTTTGTTTGTTTTTTTTAAAGAAGTCTTAAGAAGCCCTGCTGGTACAGTAGTTTGAACACTCTGCTGCTAACCTAAAGGTTGGTATTTTGAATCCACCAACTGCTTTGTGGGAGAAAAATGTAGCAGACCACGTGGGTAACGATTTATGCCCTGGGAACCCTGAGAGACATTTCCACTCTGTCTTATAAGGTCACCGTGAGTGGGAATCAATGATAGCGGTTAAGGGTTGGCTTAAGAAACTTCCGGGTGATTCTGAGGTGCAGTCAAGTCTAAGAACCATGGGGAAGTGGTCAGTTTAAGAAACACAGAATTAGCATATCAAAAAGGCCCGCTGGCATCTAGGTGGTTGGAGCTCATAGTGCTCTTTTGGGCAAGGCGGAACTGCTCCCTCGGGTTTTGGGGGCTGTCAATCTCTATGAGAGGAGAAAACCTCCTCTTTCTGCCAAGGAGAAAAATGAATTGCAGACCTTTCAGTTAACAGTCCATCAGGTAACTCAGTTTGCTACCAAGACTCCTGATGTACGATATATCCTCCATGAATTGGATCAAGATACTATACAGTATCTTACAGAAGAGATTATATGTACATGTTGAGGGAGAGGAGGCTTCCAGCACAGCTACAGAGGGCAGTGTTTCTTAAGCGGTTTTCCAAAGAATACCAGCATTCCTTGGGATAGTAAGTAAAAAGTTGGGGAGTGCTAAGTTTAAAAAGCTTCTTTACTGTTGTGGTGGGTAAGCTTGTTGTACCAACATGGCCATAAAAGATAGGTAGGTCTGTTGTGACAACATGGCCAAAGAACACGTGCGATCAGTTGAAGGGCGGAGATAGAAAAGGCTCAGCAAGTCCCACCCATGCTCTCTTGCTCTTGGATCTTTGGACCAGCCAGCTGCCTTGTTCATCCTATGCCTCGACCTCCAAGCAATACTACCCATGGGACACCTAATCGTGGACTATGTAACTGTGAGTCGAGGTTCCTTCAAGCCCTGCTTCACCATGCTCTAGGAATATACATCTCTTGAGCTGGGACTGTTGGACCCTG
The DNA here is from genome assembly GCA_004026705.1 of Nesogale talazaci. Taxonomy (NCBI): domain Eukaryota; kingdom Metazoa; phylum Chordata; class Mammalia; order Afrosoricida; family Tenrecidae; genus Nesogale; species Nesogale talazaci. Next base: position 25,620 of record PVJH01015297.1, read on the forward strand.
TCATCTGGCTCACTGTGGTATCTGCTTTGCTGTTTGCTGCTTGTGGTCAGATAGCCTGAATTGCTCTACAGAGGACTACTCAACGGCCCTCAAGACTTCAAGGACTGCCAGTCTACTAGCTGTCTCACGCAAGTGAGTTGCACCAAGCAATCTATACTGCTTCATAGATTAGTTAACTGTTTATTTCTTATCTTATATATCCTTCTAGCTATATAAATGCATAAAGAGAATTACTAGTGTCCTGGTTTCATTTCTCTAGAGAACCCTGTCTAACACAACTGTATTGTTTGTTTTTTGTTGTTGTTGTTGTTTACATTGTGAATCTGTGTAGGATGGGACATGAACTGTTCAACCACTTGTCTGTCAGCTTGTTATATTGCAGTGACTTGTGTGTGGCTGTGATACTGGAAGCTATGGTATTTCAAATGCCAGCAGGGTCACCAAATTGAACAGGTTTCAGCAGAGCCTCCAGACTACAAGAAAGGAATAGGATAGCCACTTGCGAAGATTTGACCACTAGAAAACCTATGTATGGCATAGCAACATTGCCCTTTACTGAAAACCTAATGAACAGAAGCAGAATGTAGTCATCAAAGGTAGGGCCAGAAGGGAAGCCCCTCAGATGCAAAGGCACTCAAAAGATGACTCAAGAAGAGCACCCTTCTCAAATTAGAGTTTGCCCTATGATGGACGTGGAGTAAAGCCTGTGGGAGTAAAACCTTGAGGGTCATTCACTGCTGATGGGGAATGAGAAGAAACAGCTGTAACTATCAATTAATAATATGTACGAAGTCCAAATCTTGGAAAATTGGAAGTTGTTGAAAATGGAATGGAGAACATCAAGATCAATATTCTAGACATTAATGAACTGAAGTGGATTGATATTGGCCATTTTGACTCAGGAACTCATATGGTTTATTCTGACATGAATAACACTAGTCAGAGGAATAGTATCGCACTCATTGTATAAAAAGACACTTAATTATCTATCTCGAATTACCATGCTGTCCATGATAGGATGTCTATCCACATAGAACAGTGGTTGTCAACCTTCCTAATGCCACGACCCTTTAATACCAAGTCTCATTACATGTGACCCCACCCCGACCATCAAATTATTCTCATTGCTACTTCATAACTGTAATATTGCTACTGTTATGATTTGGGCTACCTCTGTGAAAGGGTCATTCGACCCCCAAAGGGGTCTCAACCCTCAGGGTGAGAACCACTGACATAGAAGGAAATCTCAGTCAATGCAACTATTGTTTAAATATATGCCCCAACCACCAAAATTAGTGGTGAAGAAATTAAAAATTATACCAACTTCTTCGGTCTGAAATTGATCAAACATGCAATCAGGATGCATTGATACTTACTGGCAATTGGAATGCAAAATTTGGAAACATAGAGGTAGGACTAGTCGTTGGAATATATGGTCTCGGTGATAGAAATGAAGCTGGAGATTGCATGATAGAATTTTGCAGGACCAAAGACTACTTTTTTTCAAATACTTTTTTTCAACCACACACATGGACTCCTCCAGATCTACTCCACAGACTTCAAATGGACTGCCTCTGTGGGACAAGGTGATGGAGAAGATCAATTTCAGCAGCTAACACCAGACCAGGCATGAACTGTGGAGCAGATCATCAATTGCTCATCTGTGAGTTGAGATCGAGTTTGAGGAAAGTAAAAACAAGTCCATGAGAGTCAAGATATGAGTGTAAGTCTATCCAACAGTCAAGAACATCTCAAGAAAAGGTTCCATGCATTGAACACTAATGATGGAAGATCCGAGGAGCTGTGTGATAACAGCAAGAGCATCATGCGCAAAGAAAGCAACTGGTCCTTCAAAAGACAGGAAAGAAAGAAAAGATCAAAGTGGATGTCAGAAGAGGCTCCCAAACTTTGCTTTTATGAGATAAGCTCTAAGGAGAGTAGAAGAAATGATTATTTTAAAGAGCTAAAGAGAAAATTTTAAAGGGCAGCTCCTGAACACAAAGTAAAATCATGAAATGTGCAAAGACCTAGACTTAGAAAACCAAAAAGGCAGAACATGCTCAGCATATCTTAAACTGAAAGAAGTCAAGAAAAAGAATCCAAGCTTCGATTTGTAATATTGAAGAGTTCTATGGGCAAAATATTGAATGATGAATATTGAATGAATATTGAATTTTGATGCAGGAAGCATCAAAAAAAGATGAACCAAGGGCTCAAGTAGAAATCAAATGTTTTTAGCATGATGAGGGCAATGAATATATAAATGTGTTTGACATGCAGTGGGTGGATTGTGATAAGAGTTGAATGAGCCCTCAATAAAGTGATTTTTTTTTTTTGGCATCACTGCTCTCCGGTGGTGGGAGTAGGAGGCCCAGCCCCACTGCTGGAATTGAACCTCCGTCCCAGTGGGCCGCAGTCCCGCGCACAACCACTATGCCACTGGGGCTCAGCCAAAATGATTTTTTTTTTTAAAAAAAGGTTAAAAGAATACACAGTCACTGTATCAAGAAGAACTATTCAACATCCCACCATTTCAAGAGGCAGCATATGAGCAAGAAGCAATGGTACTGAAGGAAGAACTTCAACCTGCAGTGAAATCATTAACAAAACAAGAACCCAGGAATTGATGGAATTTCAATAAGCTGATGAAACACTGAAAGCACTCCCTGGTTATTGCCAGGAAATTTGGAAGACATGGCTAGAAGAGATCCATATTTGTATCCATTCCAAAAGAACCCAAGAGAATGCTCGAATTATAAAACATTATCATTAATATCACATGCCAATAAAATTTTACTCTCATCTAAGAATGTTTGCAGGCATACATCGACAGGAAGATGCCAGAGGTTCAGGCCAGATTCAGACAAGGATACAGAAAAAGGGATATTGTTGCTGATGTCAAGTGAATATTTCCTGAAAGAAGAGAATACCAGAAAGATATTTGCTTATATTGTATTGACTATGCAAAACTATTCAACTATATGAATCATAACAAACTTTGGATAATCTTGAGAAAAATGGGAATTCCTTAACACTTCACTGTGCTCATTCGGAACACGTACCTGGATCAAGAGGCAGTTATAGAAACAGAACAAAGGAATACTGTCTGGTTTAAAATCAGGAAAGATGTGTACCCTCTCACCATACTTCTTCAATCTGTATGCTGAGCAGGCAATCAGAGAAGCTGGCTCATAGAAGGAAGCATGTGGCATCAGGATAGGAGGAAGGCTTATTAACGACCTGTGACATGGAGATCATGTAGCAGACCACGTATGTAATGATGTATGCCTTGGGAGCCCGACGAGGCATTTCCACTCTGTCTTATAAGGTCACTATGAGTGGAAATCAATGATATGGTCTCAGTGATAGAAAGGAAGCTGGAGATTACATGGGAGAATTTTTCAACCACACACCTGGACTTGCTTGCTCAAAGTCAGGGGGACTTGAAGAACTTGTTAATGATAGTCTTCAATATGCATTATAGCTCAATGTAAAGAAGATCAAAGTCTTTACAACTGGACCAATAGGTAACCTCATGATAAATGAAGAAAAAGTTGAAGTCGTCAAGAATTTCATCTTTCTTGGATCCACAATCAGTGCTCATGGAAGCAGCCGTCAAGAGATCAAAGGAAACATTGCATTAGGTTAATCTGCTGGGAGAAAAGGAACGATACTTGGAGGACTCAGATGGGCCTGATCCACACCATGGTATTTTCAATTGCTTCATGTGCACTTGAAGTTGGATATTGAATATGGAAGACAGAAACAAAATCAATACGTTTGAATTATGGTGCCGGAGAAGAATATTGAGATGCCATGGCCAAAAAGGTCTGTTTTGGTAGAGGTCCAATCCAAATACTCCTTAGAGGCAACTGCGGTGAAACGTCATCTTATGTGCTTTGCGTATATATCAGGAGAGACCAATCTCTAGAGAAGCGCATCATGCTTGACAAAGTGAAGGGGCAGCAAAAAGGAAGCAGACCCTTGATGAGAAGAATTGACACTGTGGCTGCAAGCATCAGAAAGATTGTGAGGATGGAGCAGGAGGAGGCAGTGCTCTGTTGTACACAGGGCTGCTACACATCGCAATGGACTGAGAACATCTTAGAAGAACACTGTCGTTGCTCACTCATTTGAATGAAGAATGAGCTAATCCACGTTTACCTTTTTTCATCGGTGCTATTCCCTTTCCCTTTTATCTTTATCTAACGATAAAGATCGCACTCGTAGGCAGTAAGTGGTGTGTCGGAGCTGGTTCATGAGAGCTGACTCATGAGAGCTGATTGTTACATTTTTAGGCATTTTACAAGCTGGTTGTTAAAAGCAGAGATTATTAAAACTTAAATGATGTAAATTTGCAATTAACTTATAAATAGGAGTAGTAAATATTCAAAACTCATTACTTTCCAATTATTTTACTAGGTTCTTTCGGAGTTATTTACCTTTATTGTATCTGTATGGTGAAAATTTGTCACAGTGGGAATATTTATACCTCAGAAATCAGTAAGTGCTATAAATTAGGGCTATTCCCTCCCCTGCTCAGAAAGCTGGTTGTTAAACATTTCCCAGTACACTGCTGCCCAGGGACTCATTGACTGCCATATAAGTCAATCTCTGACCTACAGTTATACTCTCCCTTCCTTCCTAATCATTGTATTTTTACCCCAAAGTATTTCCTCCCATTGCTGTGTTCCAGATATGACCCTCATCTCCTGGATGAGTCTCAACGTTTAACTCTAAAATTTCAATACCAGGGCATTTGCTAAAAAATGCCCATACATTTGATTGGGAGCCTTTTTATTCTATTGAGATGATAAAATAGTAATGTTAGAGTAGATGAAGAAAAGCCAACAAAGAAAAGAAATCTATGCTTATGAAGCTTTTTTTCTTTTTTTGGTTGTAATTAAGATCCATTCTGATATCTACTAGAAGCTGTTACGTATTTGTTTCTAAGATATTTCTCAGTAGTACTTCCTCTTATATTTCCTCCCACAAGTTAGTCCAAAACTATGCCCCAAGTTTTCATAATACATTTTATGACTTGCTCACTGTTTTTGTGCTCTTACTTAATTTTGGACATGTATTATATTAGACTTCTTTTATCGGCCATTGTACACTCCCCGCTCATAGTCATCCCTGGGGACTCTGCAGCCAGTCATGATACATTCTTCAGTATGAATAGCTCTTGTCGGGTCTCATAGATGGAGACCCCTCATTGTCTCATTCCATGGTTGATAGCACTGATGGAAAAATGTTTTTATGAGCTCTTAATACCTGGCTTACATACATTCTCAGGCATGCAACCTTCAACCCTAAATGATTGATCAGTCCAGAACTCTGTTCATTAGTTTTGTACTAGCTATTTGCCTGGTTACCAGATCTAATAAAATTAGGAGCCTAATAATCATCCAATAATTGATTTCTGGATCCCATTCTAGTATATCAAATTCAGCCCATGTTGCTTTTAGGCCCTTCCAAGAAACAGACAGTTGGTCAAGATGTCCTCACCTTTAAACAAGCCTTGGTATTACCATGTACTTCCTGAAGTCCTGCCTCAACCATAGGACTCCAGATGGAAAGCCTGGTCCAAAATTGAGTCTACCTTGAGCATGGAATGTTCCTGAAATCTATGGGGAAAGGGGGTGCCAGTGCAGTCCTGTGTCCACCTCCCAAATGTTCGAGCAAAATAAAATTCTGAAAATTCTGCTCACTTCGGTGTTTAACCATCAGTTAGGTTTCAAATATCATATTGTTCTTCCTAACAACAGAATCAACAATATTCTCGTGCATAAGAGCAATACGTTAGCTTTCTCTTGTGTATTATCTCAAAGACCTTCATGAGATAACAGAGGAAACTGGTGTTCTAACAGATTGCATAAGGCATTTGTTATTAAATGCTGGTGGCCTGCTTGAGGTCACCCAGTTCGTTTGTAGAAAGCCCAAAGTCAGCGTTGCTCCACTCAATTGAATGCTTGTTCAGGATCCCACCAAACAGTTTGTTTTTATACTGTTTTTCATTGGAGAGTTCTCAGAACCAGGGCACTTACAGAAGCCATGTCCTCAAACAAACACATTTTAAAATAAGCAATCTATAAATAGCCCAGCAAAAACCCCTTGGGGTAAGACATGTAAACTTACAGATGAGATACCAAGATGGCGCGACTTTGACTCTTATCTTTAGAACAGGCTTCTCCACTCTGATCCTCTCTCCTTTCCCGCCCCCGCCCAAAAAATAGTTGCACGTGCGCCTACAAATGTGGAACCAGGACTTTAAAGAAACTTGAAAGCGTAATCAATCAAATTCAGTTTACACTTAATGAAACCAGAACCCCTGCCATGGAGTGGAATCTGACTCACTGTGACACTACAGGACAGAGTAGAACTGTCCCCGTAGGTATCCCAAGGCTGTAAATCCGTGCAGGTGCACACTGCCACGTCTTACTTTAACCTGCCAGCCTACTGGTTAGAATATGAATGCATAGGATCTGGGCTTTTGGTTCTCCTTAGACCCACTAGAGCCCAAACCCCTTGAATAGGCTATGTTCAGAGGGGTGCAGTAAAAAGTTAAATTTAATAACTTCTTAACTTGGAAGGCAATAATGACTAAAGTTAAACGTCAAAATTGCTTGCAGGAAGGGAAATTAGATGAGACACCCCTCTGCAAATGCTATTACAAGCACCCGCCTCCACAATCTAACCTCCTCCACCACTGCAGAGTTCACAGTCCCAATCAAGTTGCAAAAGGAAGACTATGAGATTCTTTCGAAGGTCACATGAGGAGAATAATAAGTGACCTACCTATGCTCCCTGCCAGAGTCCTTTTCCAACCCAAGAACATTTCTGTTAGGCTGAGACTCTGATGGTGTGGCACTTAGGCATTGGGCTACTAACCAAAAGGACTGCTATTCAAAACCACCAGCCAGCTCCAAGAAAAAAAGAGGCTTTCTATTCCCATAAAGTGTTACAGTTTTGGGAACTCACGGGGACCATTCTATCCTGTCCAACAAGGTAGTTATAGGTCAGAGTTAACTCAGTGGCAGCTACTCCATAATCCAGTCCCCTTCATGACTACATATCTGCTTCATAGTCAAAGTCATCCTGGGGAAAGTACTGCTTTGTATCTGGACACAAAGGGGAATTAAAAAAGACATTAGTATAAGGTAGTAATCATTCCAATAATGTGAAGACACAGTATTGTATCTAGAGTTCTGATACACCCAAGGGGAAAAATGGCTTAAGCTATCTCAGAATGGTCATCCATGTAGCATTGAGATCCTGAGTTTACCAGCTCCTGTGTGAGAAAATCTGAAGATGAGGCAGCAGCAGCTTGGTGGAGGTTGTAGTATTGACAACTGAAAAAAAAAAAGAATATATATATATTGGCATAATTGCCTCTGGTGGTCGTGGGTGGCGCTACCCAGTGCTGCTCCTGAGAGCTGCCGCTGGATCTGAATTGCCAAGCCCGTGGGCTGCAGTCTCGCACTCAACCACTTACACCACGGGGCTCAACCCGAAAAATATGTTTTTACAAGCATTGTGTAACCCTGACTGAGACATTTTTTAATTGGTCACTTTATTGGGGGCTCTGACAGATATTCTAACAATTCATAAGTAAATTATATCAAGTCAACTTTTACAGGTTCTTTATCATCATTTTCAAAACATTTTCTTTCTACTTGAGTCTTTTGATATCAGCTCCTTTTTATTCCTTCCCTCCACCACTCCACCGCCTCATGAATACTTAATATATATATATATTTTCTCATATATTTCACCATCTGATGTATCCTTTCAACCACTCACAGTTCTGTTATGCATCCGTCATTGCTATCAGTCCCCCCTCCCCACCCACCCCACTCAGATTCTTTCCCATACTCTCATGGAATCATTACTCCCATTACTGTTTCTGAGGGGTTTATTTCTTCTGGACTAGGTATGTCGAAAGCTCTTATCCTTACCAATGTACATATTCCGGTGGAGCAGGGTTTGTGGGGTCAAAATGGGACTATGAAAATGGGGGGAACGTGGAGGAGGAAAGGAAGTGTTAAAGAACAAGAGGAATATTGTGTGTTTCACCGGATTGAGTCCTAGACTGGTTCCAGTCTTGGTGGGAAATGGATTTCCAGAAACCAATTTTGAGAGTTCCACAATAGAAATCCACGCTATGGCAGAGTAATGTATTAAAGAATCATCAAAGGATTTACAGTATATCTCAGCACATGAAAACTTCCTGGAACCCCTTGGAAGAGGAGTGAGAAGGAACAGGTGATGCTGGTAATGTATAGAATTAGTCTATTTTTTAAAAAGTTCTTTACAAAAAACTCATTGAGAAAGGAAATAATGCTCTGTATGGAGCAGGTCCCTAAAGAGTAAAGTCTCAACACAGAAACACCCGAAGCAGCATCTACTGAAAAGTGACCAGATCCCATTGTTGTCTCTGTCTCAAACCAATATTTGGCTGATCTCCCTAATTGAACTGGGCAGATTTATTATTCTATTGTTATTTAGGTGAAACGATGCAAATTAGTTCTCCATTTTAATACTTGACCCACATTTTGTTTCCCAACATTTGTAGCAGCGTCCTCAGTGAAGCAACACTTTTAAAAATATCAAATGATTAAATATATTTTTATGATAAAAATTTTCTTAAATCATTTTATTGGGGGGTCATGCAATTCTTATCACATTCAATACATGCATCAACTGTATACAAACCACATTTGTACATTGGTTGTCATCATCATTCTCCAAACATTTTCTTTCTTCTTAAGCCATTAGTATTAACTCCTCATATTTCCCCTCCTTCCCCACCCCCTTCTCTCATGAACCCTTGATAATTTATAAACTATTATTTTGTCATATCGTACACAGTCCAATGTTTCTCTTCACGCACTTCCCTGTTGTCTTTACCCCAGGGAGGAGGTCTCCCCCCCCTCAGGGAAGAGGTTATATGTAGCTCTGTGTAATCAGTTCCCCCTTTCTACTCCACCTTCCCTCCACCCTTCTGGTATCGCCACTCTCACCATTGGTCCTGAAGGGATCATCTGTCCTGAATTCCCCATGTTTCCAGTTCCTATCTGTACATTCCCTGGTCTAGCTAGATTTATAAGGTAGCATTGGAATCCTGATAGTGGAGAGGAGGAAGCATTTAAGAACTAGAGGAAAGTTGCATAGTTCATTGTTTCTGCACTGCATCTTGACTGGCTCCTCTCCTTCCTGTGACCCCTCTGTAAGGGGATGTCGCTTCACCTATTGATGGTCTTTGGGTCCCCAATCTGTACTCCCCCGCATTTATAATGATAAAATGTTTAGTTCTTTGATGCCTGATACCTGCTCCCTTCAACACCTCGTTGTTACACAGGCTGGTGTACTTTTTCCATGTCGGCTTTGTTGCTTCTGAGCTGGATGACTGCTTGTTTACCTTCAAGCCTTTAAGACCCCAGATGCCATATCTTTTGATAGCCAGGCACCATCACCTTTCTTCACCACTTTTTCTTATGCAAACATTTGTCTTCAGCAATCATGTAGGGAAGGTGAGAATCCTGGAATGCCAATTTAATAGAGCCAAGTGTTCTTGCATTGAGGAAGTACTTGAGTGGAGGTCCAATGTGCATCTACTGAAATAGCACTCTAATATTTATCCTCGAGTCCCTCATTCCCATTTGTTCTACTTCCCCACTTTCTATTTTTGGGTAAATGCTACCCTTCTGGTTTTCCATGGTTGATTATTTGGAGGAGTATATTCCCCAAGATTGTTATTGCTAACTTTTTAGTCCTGTTTGTTGTTTGACTACAAGGTGATCCCCAGGGGTGGGTTTAGCTTCAGGTCTGGGATGTGTCTAAGGGCCTCAATAATCTCTATGGAATCTAGTCTTATAGGATCTAAATATTTGTTCTACATTTTTCTCCTTTTCTGCCCAAGCCCTACTATATTCTTGATCAGAACAGTTCGTGATGGTGTCTGGGCACCATCTAGTTCTTCTGGTCTCAGATTAGAGGAGGCTGCATTTCTTGGGGTCCATTAGTCCTTTGAACTAATTATTTCCTTGAAGTCTTCATTGTTTTCACTCTTCTTCCTTCTGGACAGGTAGGTCTGTCTTTGAAAAGGCAAGGGAAAAAAAGCCACAGAAATCAGAACGTTGCCTTCTGAAATGGAATTCTGCTACAGGGAGAAGAAATATTGCACCCTCTTCAGAAGCAACAATGCATCTTTGGGAGAAAGAGAAGTCCAGTCAGAGGAGCTGTGCTTTGGAGTAGAGGTTTCACCCAGAGGCACTACCCACCAGGAAAGAAGTGGAAAGGGAGGAGTAGGGGCACACATCTGAGCTGACATCAACTGTGGAACTGTTCTCCAGTTCATACTGTCACCCTCTAGGCATACTAGCACCCAGATGGAAGTCAGGAAAAAGAAACACAACAGGAGTTAGAACCAGGAATTGTTGCTTTTATTGACATCTCTGGGTTCACCCCCAGAGGAACTGCAGATGAGCTGAAGGTCACTGGAAAGCTATTCCAGGTCACTCTCCACATAGAGATAATATGAATGGTAGAATTATCAAGCGGGTGGCAGACTTTGAAAAAGAAGAAGCATGTAAATAGGTATCAGGGTCTGTCTAGGTTTGTCTGTGGTGGTAACAAAGTATTCCATTCTCAAAGCACTCCCTTTACTCTTAAAAGCATCTACATTTATACAATAAAGTACATGATCCTCTAGCCTGTGTTAGCTTCCTCTCCAGGGCCATCATAGGACCCCCCACTCAAACTGGCTTCACAGAGAGTGTGAGAACACTTTGTTCAGGGTGATGCCTGACCCTGCCTCCAGCAGTCAGACATTACCATCCTGGGCTGCTTTAAAATAGAAGTAGAACTACAGTCTCTTCGTGGTCCCCTCTAGCTCTACAATGATGACTCTACAGGAAGAACTGCTTTTTTGCCTACTCTGTCCCACCTACTCAGTCTCCATTTTACTCTTCACCACCTACAGAGAGAGGAATAGCACTCTTCAGATGTTCCTTCCGGGTAGCTCTGGACTCCTTTGCTTATGCAGATTTAACTAAGTCACCCTGGCCTTCGGAAAAAAGCTTAATTTTTTTTTTGATGGCTCTCACTTCCTCTTTTTTTTTTTTTTTTTTGGTATCACTGCCCTCAGGTGGTGGGAGTAGGAGGCCCAGCCTTTGCTCCTGGGAGCCGGAATTGAACCTCCATCCCAGTGGGCCACAGTCCCGCGCACAACCACTACGCCACCGGGGCTCAGCCTCTCACTTCCTCTTTATCCTCTGCTTTTTTTTTTTTGTCCTCTGCTTTTTTGTTTGTTTGTTTTGGGCATCACTGCTCTCTGGTGGTGGGAGTAGGAGGCCCAGCCCCACTGCTGGAATTGAACCTCCGTCCCAGTGGGCCACAGTCCTGCGCACAACCACTATGCCACCAGGGCTCAGCCCGTCTTCTGCTTTTTAAGGAAAGCATACTTATGGCATTGGATGGAGTTTAATAATCTGAGGCAGTTTTGTTTTTTTCCTACATTTTTTGTCCCTCTCATCATCTCTGGGCTGTTGTAGTTAAACAATAGGTTTCCTAGTGACATGCTAACTATTATGAGGTGAAAACCAATGATTATGGAGGAATATGCTACACACCACACAGAGATGCTTCGGAGCAGAAAATACAGGAATTTGGATGGGGTTGGACTGCTCAAATCAACTGAATTATTACCTTATTTGTGGAGAAACAGAAGGCCATTTTTTCCCCCCTGTGGCTGAACACTCACATCTTCTGGGGAGTTTTAACCAATATGATGCCTTAGTTCCACCCTCTAGAAATTCCGATTGCAACGCAGTGAGGGAGTGGCTTAGCCCTTGGATGTTTTAAAACTCCCTAACAGGTGACCCTCGCATCCAGTCAAGAAAGAGACCCACTGCAAAAGGAGACGTGACGAAGAATAGCACTGGAGCCGAGGTTTTCATCTTATGAAGTGTGGCCCTGGAATTTGTTATTTGAAGTGGTCACCATGGAGACAAGCCTTAAGAATTTTGAAGCCAGCCTTCTCCTATGACTAGAGCCTGGGAAACCTAATTGGAGGTTAGTGAACCTGGTGACGTCACCTGCGGAACGTTCCATCTGGATGTGCACCAGCACTGCTCTGAGCAGAGGGTTCATAGCTTTCATCAGATTTTAAAAGAGGTCCACAAAGTACAGGTGTAGGAAAAAGGTGAAGCTGCCTGCTTTTGTAAAGAGTGAGTCTCAGAATGCCCCCAGAACAGTTCTCTTCAGTCCTTTGGGGTCACTGAGAGTCATAAAGGGCTCAGGACAGCGAGTCAGGTTGGGGTTTTTATTGGGGGTTCTTACAGCTCTTATAGCATTCAATACATCGTTTGTATTCAGCATATTTGTACACATATTACCATATTCATTTTCAAATATTTTCCACTTGAGCAGTCAGTATAAGCTCCTCTTTCACCTCCCCTGCCACCTTTTTCTCAATGAATCATTTTATTGGGGGCTCATACAACTCCCATCACGATCCATACATACATCAATTGTATGCAGGCCACATTTGCACACTTGTTGCCATCATCACTCTCAAAACATCCTCCCTCCACTTAGGGTTCCAGTACCAGCTCCCCATATTTCCCTTTCCACCCCCTCCCCTTCCCCCACGAACCCCTAGTAATTTACAAATTGTTATTACTTTTTCATATTATACACTGTCCAATGTGTCCCTTCATCCACCAAGGCAAAACACTAAGGATGCACAACAGAGCATGGAGTTCCAGATGGAGTGGCAAGGATATACTTTGGGGCGAGGGTGTAGCACCCCATCCGACTCAACCAGGGGACACTCCTGAAGGTCAACAAACAGACCTTGAACTATTTACAGGTATTTATATTGCTATTATTTTTATTTTTTTTAACAATATATAGGTTGGATTTTTTTAAAGACTTCTCTGTATGGACTTGAACTGTACACACGCCTTGACCCTCTCACCACCAGCCTTTTTTTTCAGCTGCCAAGCTCATTAACTGTACCACCAAGGACTTCATTTAATTTTTAGTTCCTTCCTGATTGACAAGTGTTATTTCAAGAATGTAAGGCCCAATTAAAGAAGTTCATAGCATCCATTCTGTCCCACAGATAGGTTATGTGGAGAATTCCATGGTCTTCCCCTCCCCTCCCCTGGGTGTTAAGTGGATTGAGTGCTTTGCTGAAAGGACACTAAGAGCTGCAGAAGCACTAAGTGCTCCCTTTGCACTTGCTAGCAGCGTCACGAAAGAGTCTGGGACTTGGTCCTTTACGTATTCTAACTCCTTTGTGCCTCACGAGAGCTCTATGAGGTAGGCATTTTCACTCTCATTTTATCAGTTAAAAAATAGAAGTACCAAGAGTGTAAGTGACTCGACAAAGTCACGTGCCTAAGAAGTAACGGAGCTGAGATCCCAACCCTGGCAGTCTGACTCTTTGGTCCACCTTGAGTTAAACGCCCTAGATGTGAGATGACAGACGGACTGGTCGCCTGAAAACAGACATCTTGAGGGGAAACAGAATGAAACAAAAAGCTTCACTGCTCCCAAATAAACAAGGCTTAATTCCACCCCCCCCCCACCTTAATGTTTTGGCAGTTGGTTGCATAATCTTTTGTTAACTTGAGTGAGTGAAGAGGTGGAGTCTAGCTTGTTAGTCAGGTCATTGCCAATGAAGACTATGTGTAGGCATGGATTCTGGGAACTCCTGTCTTCCTCTCTCAAGGTGGGATACACACTCTCCCTGTGAAACATTCCTGTTGACAATCCACATGGAACTGCACTGATGTAGCCAGAATCGTGGAGCTGGAGGAACTTTGCAGTGGAGACCTCTGTCAGTGCTGACATGCTTCCACCATCACTGGACTCACAAGACTTTCTACGCACTGGCCTGTGATCTTCCTGTATTCGGCGTCATTGTATGTGTTTCATGAATCTGAAGAGAAATTTATAGATTTGGTATCAGACATATGGACTAATATCAGACTCAACGATGTTTTAGTAATACACAACTACTCTTGTATAAAAAGCTCTTTCTTAAATACACATGAGAGTCTATGAATTTGATTCTCTGATCACCCCACACTAACACGGTGTTAAAACTAGAAATTTAAGATGCACAACCCTGCAATCAAATGCCCGTGCAAGAGGGATAGTGAAATTTTTCCATGAACTTTTTGAAGTTCCCTCTTTCAAAAATAGTATTCCAGTGGAGGGAACTCGAGTTTGATGGAATGAAATGTATTTCTATATTTCTATTTTCAATTCACTCCGGTTATTTGAGTTCATTTAAGAGCTGTTGCTGCCAACATCAGTTCCCTCATGAAGATTTGTGAGAGACAGTTTTGAGGAAAGTATTGGGACTCCATACCTTGAAGGTGACAAGCAGGCTGCTCTGGTTTTCTCTGCAAGCTTCATCTCTCAGCTTCTTTATGATGAAACCGACAATCCTTGTGAAGAAAATCTAAATGCACAGGCCAGAAATAGAGGGCCATTTTGAAGCCCCCTCATCAGCAGGTGCTTGATAAACAATTCAGAGCTAATACGCGTGCTACTGTTAACCAGGGAGCCATCCCGTCCAGCTCATGCCTGGAGAAGGCATTTTGCAGCTTTCTCTCTCAGAGGAGAACCCTGATGTTCTTCCTGGTGACTCGTGAGAAAGGAACTTGCACAGATCTCCCGTGTCCGCTTGCTCAGTCCACCTCCTGAGCATTTATGGAAAATTCTAGGGTGTTTGCACCTGCCTCCTTTATATTATCAGTCAAAGCTTTGCAGCTTAATATTTTGCTGAAGTAAAATCTGGCGTTTTCTTCTCCGGTATGATGGCATGCATGCACCTGCTTTCCCATTAACTCATCAAGAAGTCTTCCTGCAGGGCAGTAATGCTGAGGGAGGAAGAAACCCTTCTTTGCCATCAAACAGAGCATCCTTGGGACCCTGTAGCCAGGCTACTGATTGTGTTGGCATCCATATCACCAAGTGGCAGAAATAGAGCGTCAGAGGAATGGGAAGGTGAGCATGTGGTACCCCCACTTCCCCAGAGGACCTAACAATATTTCTGTGAGTGACACATGATGGAACTGTCAAAAGTTAACTAAATCGCTTGTCTGTTGTGAAACAAAAACAGAGGTCTTGCTGTGTTCCTTTTTTCATTTCCTTTTTTGTTCGATGACCACGTGAAAGCTGTGTTCCCCCTCCTCTCCCCCCATCAAAATAGAGGAGCAAAACAAAAGGCATGGCCTCGCTAATGATGACACCGCCTTCTTGGTACCATCACTTGGAGGCGGGGTGATGCAGTGGTTGTGCATTGGGCTGCTGAAAGCCAGGCCATCAGTTCAAAGCCAGCAGAGGCTCTGAGAGAGAAAGGAGAGACTTTCTATGTCCGTAAAGAGTTATGAGTGAAGGGAGACATCGGATAGTGTACGATATTACAAAATACTAAGAGTTCATAAATTATCAAGGGTTTGTGAGGGAGAGAGGGAGGGGAAAAATGAGGCGCTAATTCCAAGGGCATAAGTAGAAAGAGAAATGTTTTGAGAATGATGATGGAAACAAATGTACAAATGTGCTCTGCGTACAATGGATAGATGTATGAGTTGTGATAAGAGTCGTGTGAGTCCCCAATAAAATGATTAAAAAAAGCAAAGAGTCCCAGTGTCAGAAACCCAGTTCTTCCTTGGTCTGTACGGTGGCCACGAATTGGGACTTATTCAATAGCACTGGGTTTTTCTGAGTGCTTGGGTGACTTGCGTGCAGGGTTGTGGAGGAGCTGTTCCCAGGGTGGGTGTTTCTCTAGGCACACAGGGCTGTCTCTTCCTCAGCCCCTTGCTAAGAGCGGTCCTCAAGGTAGGAATGATCTCCATCTCCAGAAGTCCTTCCTGGATTTCTTCTCCAAGGGACTGGGCTTTACAGGATGTGAACCCCAGGTTCGTGCATATGACTTACTAGTTGAAAGGTTGGGCATTCTGGGCAGACAGAACTGACGATCTGTTTCTAGGAGCTCACAGCCCTGAGCGCCCAGTGGAGCAATTCTCCTCTGCTCCTCTGACACTGCCAGGATTCGGGATCAATGTGATGAGTTGCAACGACAACGCTGGTGAAGAGGGCCTACTCAACACACACCAGTTTCCCTCTCCATCCCAGACCTCTGCATCCTAGTTTCCACCGTGAGGCCGTTCATCATGCAAGTCCAAACCATTGACCTCGAAGAGAGAGGACACCAGCAAGGGGAAATTGTTGTGAGAGCAAAGAAGTGACCTTTTGTCATTGAACTACCTTGCCTCGAATGCAAAGAGGACACTGGGTCAGCCAGGTAGGCGGCACCATTTTAAAAGGTGTGCTAAGCATAGCTAGAATAAAGCTGAACCCGTCCGAGCCGCTTAACACAGGGGGCCGACATAATTGGGTAAAGCATAAATTGGTCCTGTTGCCATCAACACACGGGGAGCCCTGGTGACCTACAGAGTTTGCATTGGGCGCTGTGATCTGCAAGGTCAGCAGTTCCAAACCACCAGCCACTCTTCAGGAGAAAGATGGGACTTTCTATTCCCATAAAGGGCTATCGTCTTTGAAACTCACACTGAGTGAGAGAGCAACACAGAGAAAGCAGCCCACTTCTTCCCCCTGGGGCTGTTAACATTTAGTGATGCATTCATGGAAAGTCCAGGTGCACCATATTTCGGTTGAAATTAGAAACTATGCACTATAACTCCTAGGAAGTTGTCTGGTTCAAAAGTGTAGGAGAAATACATGTAATAACTCATTTATTTCACACATAAAGAGGTATGTAAGGAGGACTGAGCCCCGGTGGCGTACTGGTTGTGCACGGGACTGCGACCCACTGGGATGGAGGTTCAATTCCGGCTCCCAGGAGCAAAGGCTGGGCCTCCTACTCCCACCAACTGAGGGCAGTGATGCCTAAAAAAAAAAAAAAAAAAAAAAAGTATGTAAGGCACTGTTTTTAAACATTGAAAAACTGTATATGTACATGATAAATCACTTTAAAGGAGGAATGGTGACTAGTCTGCCCGAGGTGCTCTCTGCTGTGATTAAGCTCTCTGTATTCCCAGTAAGGAGCTCTGATGGTGTAGTGGTTATGGGCTGGGTTGGGATCTGCACCAGCTGCTCTGAGGGAGAAAGACTGGCCTTTCTACTTTCATCAGCAGTTACTTTCAACTCCCAGAAGCCCACCGGAGGTCAATATGAACAAACATTGTCTCAAAGGCAGTGAAACCGGTGTTCCCAAGTGTATCAACCAAGTAAATAGATTCCGAGGACTTGGAGCTGCTGGAAAGCAGTTACAATGATATGTATGATTACATATATACTTGCTTTTATATATACCTGAGAACTGTTACAAATATCTGGTATCACGAGCCCTAAGTTTAGCCATACATCAAAATCACCGGGAAAGCTTCTGTTTTTTTCAGTGCTCACTCATATTCCCTACCATATGCCTGCAGAATCTTTCCAGAAAGGAGCCTTTTTCTGCACAGGTCTGCTGTGGTCCCTTGAAGAACCCAGACTTGAGAATCACTGATTCTGTCCACTGATCTCAATGAGGCCTCCTCACACCGAGGAATGTGAAGCCCAGGGAGACCCCAAAGCATCCATTCAACAGATAGCTGTTGCGGGTCTATTGTCTGCCAGGCCCTGATCCACAAGCAGAGGCATTGAGCCAGTTCTTTTGGGAACTGCCATTTGTGAACCGGAATACCAATTTATGTCTTCAGTGTCACCAAGGGAACAAAGCCTATGATGAAACCACAGTCTAAGCCCATTGTCACAGAGCAGACTGTGACTGATAAGCGAGCACCCCAACAGGATAGAGCAGAATGGCCCCCCGGGGTTTCCAAGGCTGTCATCCTTAAGGAAGCAGCCTGGCAGGGACTCTAAGGAGACTCCAAGGGAGAGGGGGGAAAAATGGGATCGGCCTGTCAATCTCTTAGCTGTAGCTTAATCACTGCACCGGGAGAGCAGAGCTCTAAGAGAGAAGAGAACCACATAAATGAGGGGCTCAGCCAAGACAGGGTGCTGGAAAGCAACGTATTGAAGCCGGAGGGTAGGCAAAGGGTGTGGGCCAGAGGAAATGTTCCAGAAGGCAGACGAGGAAACAGACTCCTTTCTGTGTCTCTCCCACTCTCCGTTGGGATCCCCTGGTGGAGCAGCTCTTATGCCGTGGTCGGCTCACCACAAGCTAAGCAGTGCCCAGCCACTCCTTGGGAGAAAGACAAGATTTTTCTATTTCTGTAAAGAGTTAACAGTCTCAGAAGTTCATAAGGGCAGGTCCCTCCAGTTCTATGGCATCAAGAGTAGGCACCCGCAGTTACACTTAGCACTTTGGGATGCATGCCTGGTAAGTCCAGGTGTACTCTATTTAAATTGGAAACTGTTGAAGAAGTTGCCTGGTTCACCGATTCAGGAACGACGCATGTCCTACGGTATTCGATCCTTGTTAGAATCCAAGAGGTAGGCTTCATTATCCCCTTCTTCTCGAAGATGAAGAGAATGAGGTTCAGAGAGACTAATATGCCCAGGTTCACACAGTGACTGCAGAGTCAGGCCTGAAAACTCCCACCTCTGCTACACTGTCGGAGGTGCAGGCGCACGACCCCCAACAGTGTGTGCCCTGCCCTTGGCAGTGCGCTAGACAAGAATGTGAACTCCCATGCATGGCTACCCTAAGCTGGAGTTTGCTGCCTCCTAGGCCTGCCTGGTAGCCATCAAACGGGGCGCAGCCAGAGAATTGTGATATGGGAAGCATGTGCTGGCTGGGGGTGGGGTGTGTGTGGGTGGGGGTGAGGGTGTGTGTGTGTGTGTGTGTGTGTGTGTGTGAGATCACGCTGCTGACAAAAGTGGAGCTGCTGCAGGGCTGCTCCATTCAAGCAGGAAAATGTGTCACTTCCTTCAGGCTCCTAGATAATCTCTCCGTGGGGGAGGAGGGAGAAGGCTTGGAGGAGTCGTGAAAGAATTAGAATGGGCCTGGGTGGGGTGAGGGGGAAGGGCAGACTAATGTAAAAAGCCAGTCAGAGTGGAAGAGGAGGATTTAACTGGCTCTGGCTACGTCCTATTTAAAAGCCCCAGCATATTTTTATTTCTTGGCTCATTTTCAGCCTACCATTCTAGCTGCATGATCATCCTTCTTTTTTTTTTTTTTAAAGTCAAGGCTGGAATCTCAGCACACTTACTCCTCCCCCCACCTCCTTCTCACATGCAAGAGCGCACTCCTCTTTTGGCTGCACTTATTTTTCTGCAAGGCTGAAACATTTAGAGGTGGCTCTGAACAGCGGAGACTGCTTCCTGGATCCACCTAATAGAAATGTACACACACACACACACACTCCACAATGCATGGAGCCTGATATCCACAAAGCAGCTATTTTTAAAAGTCCTCATTTTATCAAACAGCAAACTCAGCTATTTCTCCCTCTTCATTTCAGGAGGGAAAGATTGGAAGGTGGGAAACTGCGGTGTGAACACTGGCGTCTGTAATGGAGCCACTGTTTTAGAAACAGTCCCCAGCCGCTTTTTTTTGGCAGATCAGAACACAGAGGCCTGCAGAGGTCAGTTGACTTAAAGGCCTTCGAGGAGAGTCATGGCTAGAACTGGGGATCTCCCCTGTGGACTTTCGACTGCTGACAGGCGCACAGAGCAGTGTGATAGGGGAAGCCAGAAGTGGCTTAATCATGATTCTAGACATTTCCAGTCCACACGGCTTTTCTGGGCCTGCCATTCACTAAGCGTGCCTATTTGTGTTATGCAAGCTTTTGTGGAGTCCAAGCACTTCTCTCGAAATCCGTCTTGAAATACTTCTTTCCCCATATATCTCCACACCTGGGTTTGCGCCTTAAGTCTGCCTCGGGACTGAGCGTCTGCTACGCCTCTAACCCCTTGTTTTCTTAGGTTGCTGAGACATGGGCAACATCAGTTTCCTTATTTGCCCTGTTCCTTATTTGGAAGCAGCTGCGCTTTCCCCAAAACATGTTGGGACAGTCCTAATTGGCAAGTGTGTGTCAACAATTCTAAACACACCGGCCAGCTTGCATTGTTCACCTTTCACAGGGGCTCCAGGAGAAAGGCCGGTTGCCTTCCCAGCCCTGGCTCGATACCACACACGCCCAGCCCACGGGATCAAGGGCTTGTGCGAGGAGAATTTCCTGTTCTGCTGACTCATCTCCTGCAATGAGAGGGAAGATAAGTTTATATTTTCCTGTCCAGCTTTTAAAAGGAAATGAGATGCTTACAAGTTCGGATTTCTTTGCGAGAAGAGCAAGTCCAGGCCATTACCTGGCACACGGTAGGGAGAGCCAGTGCCCAGCACACAGTAGAGCCACAAGAACTCTGGTTGAATGTGTGTGAGATGTCTCCAGTGTGTGGCTCAGAGTGGTAAGCATTCTGGGGAAGGTGCAAAGCTGGCAGGGGTGGGGCGTGAGGGTGGGGGTAGGGGAGAGGGGAGGTGTGGAACTTGGCTCAGGGGGTTTCCATTTCAGAGGGGGCCTAGCAGCACAGATGGAATGAGACATGCCTGGGTTTCACTGGTGGGTGGGTAACAATGCAGTAACTTGATTTGGGATCCTCTACAGCTTTCCCACCGAGAACAAAAGCATTCCTCTTCTCCCAGCAAAACCTAAATTGAGGGAAGGATGATTCAACTCCCTGGAGGAAACAGCAGGAAATCCGGCAGTAGCATTTACATCTTGGAGGTAATAGAGCCAGATTTTTTGCCATACGGGATTGGAATTTAAAGAGAGAGAGAGAGAGAGAGAGAGAGAGAGAGAGAGAGAGACCTGTTAAGATTTGTTCATTGTATCATTTGTGTTTGATACAGTTGAATTATGGATTGTCGTAAGATCTGCAAGAGCCCCCAGTAGAATGATTTTTTAAAAAAATTTGTTCATTTCAATATAGGTAGATTTGTACAGCAACAACAACAACAACAGCAGCACACACGAGGATTCTTCAGAAAGGTCATGGGAAATAAGGTTAAACAAACAAGCAGAACAATAAAGACTTGCTTGCTCAACATAGGTGCTCTTGGGTCAAGCCATGTTCGTCAGGAAGGGTACCACTCCAACCCAGAAAAACGGAGGGTTCTGAGGATTTAACCCTGTCTGTCCAGTCTTTTTGACACTGCTAACTGAAGAAAAAAGGGTTCCCCTTTAGAGATTTTCTTTTAAATTAGGAAACAACAGGAAGTGAGAAGGTGCCTACACGGGATTGTAAAGGAGGTTGCCTAAGACTTGCCGTAGAGCTCTTGCCAGACTGCCCTTGTTTGAGGAGCGGACATGCGGGCACCTTGTCTTACTGGAGAAGGACTCTGATGAAGCTTTCCTGTTTTGTTTTGTTTTTTTTCCTGCTAACGTTTTGAATGACTTTCTCAAAACATTCTCATAATCAGCAGATGTTATTGTTCTTGGACCTTCTGGAAAATCAACACACAAAATGCCTTGTACATCAAAACAAAGCAAAACAAAGGAAAACTGTTGCCATGACCTTTGGTCTTCTTCTTTTTTTAATAGCTCTATTGGCAAACGCTTCAGAGATCGTACAATTTAATTGTTCGATCAGGCTAAGAAGATTTGGGCAATCATTTCCACAACACTCATCTCTTTTTGTTTTGTTTGTTTGTTTGTTCTTTTGGGGGGGCATCACTGCTCTGGTGCAAGTGGGAGTCCCAGCCTTGCTCCTGGAGAGCTGCTGCTGGATTTGAACTACCAAGCCAGTGGGCCACAGTCCCGCACTCAACCACTGCGCCACCAAGCTCAGCTCATTTCCACAATAAATTTCAGAACATGTTCTTTTCATACTCATTTGTCCCCATCTTCCCCGCCATGCTCTTCTCCAGTCACTGTCTCTACACTTCTACCTATTCTGGATTCCAGAGACAAAAAAATCATGCAAACAGGAAGCAAACAAACAAGCAAACAAAAACAAGAGCAACGATTAAAGAAAACGTTGGTCAACCCCCATCAAAAGAAAAAGAAAATGTTAAAAAATGGAAACAGCTTAAGAATGACATGACCTTTGCTCTTGACTGGTCTACTTTTGCTTTGACTGGACATCTTCCTGCTCCTGGTAGCCAATGCTACCAAGACAACTCCAGGATTGGGCTGGTGGAGCCCTGTTTCATCTCCTATTACTGTTCCTTCAAGAAATGCTTCAAAATCTTGATTTCACTTAAAAATTTTTTTAATAGAACGTTCTGTTCTTGTCTGTAGTTGATCTCGATGTAACAGCTTAGGCATTCACTGAGCAGAACATTTGCTCATTTTTAATTTTTCAGTCAGAATTGTGTAAGCTCACCCAAGTGAGATGTCTATGGTGTTGGATATTGCTTCTGCTATGACTCAGTTGTCCTCTTCAATTAGGGCACCAACACGATTAATCTTTTTTAAAAATCATTTTATTGGGGGCTCATACAACTCTTATCACCATCCATCCATCCATCCATCCATCCATCCATCCATCCACCCATCCAATGTGTCAGGTACATTTGTACACTTGTTGCCCCAAAACATCATTCTCAAAACGTATGCTTTCTACTTGAGCCCTTGGTATTAACTCCTCATTTCCTCCTCCCACCCTGATCCTCCATCCCTCATGAACCCTTGATAATTTGTAAATTATTATTATTTTCAAGACTAACCTTTCTCTCAAAAAGTGTTGTGGATGATCTGCCACTGTGGACTTTATCTTCAACCTCATTTCATTCCTTCCTATAAGAAGGTATAAAACTGATGATTTATGTGAGACCTTGTTTCAATAAACTTTTGGTCAAGCATCAATATTTTCACCATTCTCCCTCTCAAGCATGACCATATATTTGATGTCTGCTTCGGTGTCAGTTTTAGCAGAATTTGTGTTGGTCGGATAGAGATCCCTTTCAAACTGATGACGTATCCTTCTTAGTATCTCCAGTTAGATTGGCAGTCATGTTATTGCCAGTTAGTATGAGTTTATTTTGATGCAAAAAGTTTAGAAGTCTAGGGATTGTTTTTTCATAAGGCACACTTCCATGAACTTTCGGAACACACACACACACACACACACACACACACACACACACACACACCACACGAGAGAGAGAGAGAGAGAGAGAGAGAGAGAGAGAGAGAGAGAGAGAGAGAGAGAGGTTCAAAAACACCCTACAGCTTGCACCACTTTAAAACATTAGTTTTAATATCCTTAAGGAGCTCAAATCTTGTTTCTTTACAATATTCTGTGAGTTTGAGGAACAAACAGAAGTCTGCAGGGGTTAAGACAGGGCCGTAGGATGGGTAGGGTGAAGCTTCCCAATGAAATTGTTATAGAACAACCCTTGCTAGTCTTGATATACTGATTTTGGAGGAAAAAAAAATCTTTGGTGTAACTTCTCTGACCTTATTCTCATCAATTCTGTCTTTAATTTTCTTTCTTCTTCCTTTTTAGTTAAACGGTCATTTTATTGGGGGGCTTTTACAGCTTTTACAACAATCCATACATCAATTATATTAAGCTTATTTGTACATATGTGGCCAATCATAATTTTCTATGCATTTACTATCTATTAAACCCTTGTATCAGTTCCTCTTTTTTCCCTCCCTCCCCCCACCCTCATGACCCCTTGATAAATTATTAAGTATTTTCATATCTTACACCGACTGCTGTCTCAGTTTCCGCCTGGTTTCTGTTGTTCATACCTGTGGAGATGGTGGTAGTTGTGGGTGATTATGGGTCAATCATTTTGATCCGTTCCCTCTTCCTCCCCTACTCTCCCCACCTTCCCCCTCTCCTCCTGGTATTACTACTCAGATTCATGTTCCTGGATTCCATGTGCTGTGAGCTCTTATCTCTTATCTGTACCTGTGCACATGCTCTGGTCTAGCCCAAAGTCAAAGGTGGGACTGGGAGCATGATAGTGGGGGGTGAGAGAAGAGAAAGCCTCAAGGAACCAGAGGAATATTGTGTTTCACCGGTGCTATACTGTACCCTTGTTAACCTATCCCTTCCCCGTGACCCTTCTGTGAGGGGATGTCCCATTGTCTACAGATGGGCTTTGGGTCTCTGCTCCGACCCCCACCCCCTTGTCAAGTGCTTCTTTCACGTGTGGTTGTTTCTTTCACGTCGCTTGTTTAATGGCAAGCCTTTAAGACCCCCGACCCTGTATTTTGACACCTGGTCACATCAGCTTCTTTTACCACATTTGTTTATGCACACCTTTGTCTTCAGTGACTGTGCTCAGACGATGAGCATCACAGAATGCCAGGGTGTTAAAACAAAATGTTCTTGCATTGAGTGTTCTTGCATTTTTTTGTATTGCCTTATAAATATATGTACATAGGCCAATACCTCTATTTTTATGAGTTAAGGTATTTACTTATGTACACACCTATGCTTCTACCTCTATCCATATCTTTGCTTCCTCAATCTTTTCTCTGTTTTCTTTTACCTTCTTCCTACCCCACCATCATGCTCACCCTTCTGCCTCTTAATGAATTTTCTCTGCTAGATTGATGTTGCTTCAACACCCTCAAGAGCTCTGTGTCTTTCTCATTGTTGATTTTATTTCCCTAAGGTGTTACATTTTCTTCAAATTTTTCATATGCCTTTATGATCTTCCTATGCGATTTGAGAAAAATCTATCCAGTGATAGATTTTGGAATCCTGAAGGACAGTATACATAACTTTATGAGCAATCTGCTGATGATACAACCTAGCTTGCTAAAAAAGGGAGGCCCCGAAGCACTAGTTGATGGAAATTCTATCGTATGTACATGAAAACTGGGGAGTGGACAAGGAGGACTGAAGATGAACTGAATTTTGAATTATGATCTTGAAAGCACCATGGACTGTCAGAAGAATAAACAAATCTGTCTTAGAAGACGTAAAGCCTTACCTGGATGTAAGGGTGGAAAGACTGCATCCCATATAATTTGAACATATTATCAGTAAAAAAGAGGAAGATCCTTAATGAGAGGACTTGACACAGTGGCTTTAACAATGGGAGGATGGGACAGAACCAAGCAGTGTTTAGTTCTGCTGTACAAAAGACTGCAGAACCAAGGGACATTCAACAACAGCAATAAAAAATAACCTTTTAAACTGACTGCTCCACCTTGAATTTAGCTGGCTTAGCAGCTCCCTTTGGAAGCCATTGTTTCCATTGGACCTTGTTCTCTTTGATTACATTAATAAACTCAAGAATTGTCCTTGAATACTATTTGCTCCATAAAGTCATCTTTATGAGTTTCAATCTTCATGAGATGCTTTTGACATCTATTGAGTTGAAAGCCTGCTGAGTGTAAACTTTCTGAAAAAAAAAAAACCTGAAAATGTGGGACCCTAATTTTAGTACCGATTTTATCACTGATAATCCTGTGGTCTTCTTCCACTGGTTTCTTGATTCCAGCCACCATTTTTTCTTCTTCCAACAAGCTCGATGAGCTTCCCTCTCTTCCCTCATCTTTGAAGTCGTCTAGACTGTCCTTAAAACACTTGATTCATCTAAAAGCTGTTGTATTCCTATAAACATATTTCTTCAAACAATCTCATAGCCATGGAATCGATGCCAACTAATGTCACCCTATCACTCCTGTGAGTTTTCGAGATGGGAGCTGATGATGACACCAGAGAACCCTTCCTTTTTTTCTTGGTGCAGCTGGCAAACCATGGGGTTTTCAGTCCAGTGTGTAGCTTCTGTGCCAACAGCTCCCTTCTAACATGCTGCAGAGCTCCAAGGATCTGGGAAGGTTTCCACCTGAGTTTTGTTAAAAATTTGATATTAGCCCTTAATTCCAAATCTTTTTATTTACTTAAAAATTTTTTTAGAGACACCTTAAAGAGACCAACCATTGATCAATGGCACATGTTTCTCCACATTTTATTTGCAACATGCCTGTTACATGCATGACATGAAACCCTCAAAACAGTGTTTTTTTTTTTTTTGGTGAGAGTGCATGTCACAGACACACACACACACACGAGTCAAAAAAGTGTTGTTATGAGAGTCCCAGTGTGTATAATGGTTCTAGTGTGTTTGGGTCTCTGAAATACAGGGAGTGGCACAGGTAGAGATTAAACAGTAATGTCCAACATTGATAATTATTGAAGTTGGCTGATGAATGTTAACAATAAGATTGTGTCTACCTTGTAGGTGTTTAAAAATTGTCATAATAATTTTCTAAAAGCTAGATCTTAGTCTTGGTTTTGCCTGCTTTTCATTTATTCTGTCAGACCTTCTTTCTGTGCCTCAATATAGTCATCTATAATATAGGACCATTTGAATGTATTTTGGTTCTAGGATGCTCAGAGTATTTATAAAACCATGTACAAGAAATCATTTTGTGAGCTGAGCCCCGGTGGCGTAATGGTTGTGCGCGGGACTACGGCCCACTGGGATGGAGGTTCAATTCCAGCTCCACGGAGCAAAGGCTGGGCTTCCTACTCCCACCACCTGAGGGCAGTGATGCCAAAAAAAATCATTTTGTGAATTATAATGTTCTCTTAAAATACATCAGTCAGAAAAAGTTCATGGCTATTTTATTGTTTCAGAATGAGTAGCATGAAAACCCCCTTCCCCTGCTCCCAAAGTAATAATCCCTATTTTTCATAGGAATTCTTTGACTTCATTCTGGGAAGTTTTAAAAATAACTTGGAATTTCTAGGCCAGGGGACTTTTCAAAGCCCAGGAAACATTCACTGGGGTGCAGCTTAGGATGGCTCCTTTGAAAACAGCCTTCTAATGGCACAGAACCTTCCAGGGGATTGGAGGTGGATTCTGATTCCACAGGTCTGTCAAGGGACCCGAGAGTCTGCATTTCTAACAAGCTCTCATGAGAGAGACCGATGCTGCTGGTTTAAAATCACACATTGAGTACAGAGCCTCTGGGGGATGCCTAACTGTGCCCAGGTACCTAGCTATAAATCATAAGATCAATTTCAAATATATGCCGTGAAGTAGTAAAGCCCATAGAATTTTATGAATCAAAGCAGTGTGTGTGTATATATATGTACATATACACACATATATACATATATATATGGCATCACTGCTCTCTCTCTCTGTGTACATATATATATATATATGTATGTATATATGGCATCACTACTCTCTGGTGGTGGGAGTAGTAGGCCCAGCCTTGCTGCTGGATTTGAACCTCCAACCCAGTGGGCCACAAACCCACACACAACTACTACGCCACCAGGGCTCAGCCCTCAGGAAACAAATATTCTCCATGAGAATCAATGGACATTTTAAATGGCTGAGAAGATGGTTAGAAGACACGGACATGATTGTAGTTCCTGACTTAAAAGTGAAACACCAAGATCTCTGGAGCCTCACCTGTCTCTAGCTAACTCCTAAGCCTATTCTCTTTTGTTACTTTGAATTTTATTCCATAATTTTCTCCTACTCTATGTATGACCTTCCATGCTGCTCCTTTACAGAGCAATTGGTAGTGGTTGTCAGACATCAAGTAGTTCTTCTGGTCTTAGGGTTGAAAAACTTTAATGTTGGAAAGGCATCCTGCTGGTACTCTGGGGTATGACAACAGAGTTGGTCGTTTGAATCTTCCAGCCACTCCATGGGATGTTTTTTGTTCTCATAAAGATCTTAAGTCTCCAAAGGGGCAGGTCTGCTCTGACCTATAAGGTTGCTGTGGGTCAGAATCGACTCCATGGCAGTGGGTTTCATATTTCTTATATTTGGGGTGGTGCCTACTAGGCTGCTGTGACCAGTCATGGAGACTCCCTGTACAACAGCCCCAACACTGCGCGGCACTGTCCATTCTCACAATGGTCTTATGTTAAAGCCCATTGTTGCGACCACGGTGGCCATCCATCTCCTCTCCTTTGCTGATCCTCTGCTTTACCAGAAATGATGTCCTTTTCCGGGGACTGCTCTCTCCCGATAACTTGTCCAAAGTACGTGAGATGAAGTCTCCGCACTCTTGCTTCTGAGTGACATTCCGACTGCCCGTGCTCCAAGACAGACTTGTTTGCTCTTCTGGTAGCCGCCCCGATACTTTCAATCTTCTTCACCAGCACCATCCTTTAAACACCCCCGTCCTTGTCTGGTCTTCCTTATTCATTGTCCACTTTTAGTTTGCAGATAAGGCAATGGAAAGTACCTGACTTGGCTTAGGCACACCTTATCCTTAAAGTGACAGTCTTGCTTTTTTACATTTTAAAGAGCCTATTCCAATAGCTCAAACTCTAGATTTGGGGGTACTTTGGCAAGCCTGGTGGTGCCACAATTAGGCACTAACCCAAAGGTTGGTCATTTGAAACTATTGCTGGTTTGGGAAAGGAAAACATAACAGTGTACTTCTGTAAAAATTTACTTGGACACTGAGTGGTGGCAGTTCTACTCTCTCCTTTAAGGTAAGGTGACCAGACATCCCACTTTTTAACAATTTAGCAA
>PVJH01015298.1:0-54041 GCA_004026705.1 Nesogale talazaci
TCTGTGCATAGTTCGGATAGTACTCTTCGATGTCTCCAACACCAGTCCTATCACCACCATCAACATCATCCCTGCCAATAATGTCCAGGCCTGTTGGCTAGGAGAAACCTATTCTTAAGGTGTCCATGGGGCCAGGAGGGAGCTGGAAAGTGGAAGCGGCTCTGGGAGCGCGGGGAGGGGAGGGGCGGAGGGGGGGGCGGGGCACGCAGTAGGAGGGTTAGATTGTCCTGGGGGGGGGGGTGTAAGTTGTGGGGGGGGGGGGAGAGGAGGAGGGGGTGCTCCCTGCACTTGGCAACCTCTGGTCTCTGTGCGCCTAGTTGCTAGGCAACCAGGCAACCGCGTCTGCCTGCGTCCGGAGTTCCGCACGAGCCATTCCTCACCATAAAACTGGGATGGGTTGGGGAGTTATTACCTTCTGAGGACGCCGCCGAGGAGAGACGCATTGAGGCATTCAGGGGGTGAGAGCCGTCTCTGAACTTCCCCCACAGTGACTTTGTACTTTGAAGTCGAACTAAGTAGAGACAAGCGGCCGGGGACTGAGCAAAACACCTCGCCCGTGTTGACGGACATCCCTCCCAGGAAGCCATCTTTATTCATCATCAGAGAAGTCACAGATTTGGGAGGAACTGGAACTAAAGAGAGGGGGAAGGGGGTAAGAAAGAAAATGTACCATTAAGGTGACTGAGTTTTTTTTTTTTTTTAAATTTTAGGCATCACTGCCCTCAGGTGGTGGGAGTAGGAGGCCCAACCTTTGCTCCTGGGAGCCTGAATTGAACCTCCATCCCTGTGGGCCGCAGTCCCGCGCACAACCACTACGCCACCGGGGCTCAGCCCTGGTGACTGAGTTTAGATCCCGGTGACAGCCTGATAGAATGTGTCAGTGCGGTGCCTGTGCAGAGCGAGGCCTTCGGACAGGCGCCGAGTGGAAAGGTGGGGGGCGGAAGTGTTTGTTCCCGTGGGGCTGCGGTGCAGTTCACAGCGCTGGGTGCACACAGAGAAGCCATCGCTGTTCTGGAAACTTACCCGCGTATGCGGGCCTTTGGGTGCCGCTGGCCACCTGGCCCCACCCGCAATGCAGAATGAGGAAACGCCTGGCCCAGAGTTCGAATTGTGCTGGGAAGCCAGACAAATTCTATGCCGTCACATGGCAGCTGAGCGACCTTGGACAGAAACAAACCCTACCGCCCTGTGGTGAATTTTGAATCCTTGTGACAAGATGGAGATTCTGAGATTCTCAGCCTCCACTTTCTCCCAGAGAGTGGTTGGTAGATTTGAATCCCCAAGCCCACAGTTAGCAGTCCAGGGCATACTGGACATAGGCCCAAAGACTCCTTTGTGAACTCTGGATACTTCACTACATTTCTCTGAATCTTCTTTTCCCCCTCTGTCACCCCGAGGCTAGTAATGTCTTTCTTTTTTTATGCTGAAACCCTTGATGATACCATTCAATGGTATGAAATAACCCCTCTTCTTCTACTATTGGATAACAAAACAAAACAAAACAACTAAGGTCCTCTTCTCACCACACAAGACAAGGGTAATGGGCCCCAACAGGTACTATTATCAAGCCAAGTGATATCTCTGAGCTCAGAGTTGTGTCCCAAAGAACTGGCTCACCTTTTTAAAGGGAGTGGTATTCCTTCCTCCCTGGTAATCACAGATTCCTTTACAAATGAACCCAAAGGCTCAACTCCAGTGAAAGCCATTCTGCAGTGACATGAAGTTTGCTTATAAATGAACACAACCTACTGACTAGTGATTGTTTTGGGCAGTTATGATTTACAACAGGTGCCCTGGTCAATCAACCAATCACTTTAATTCATATGAGCGGTGCTCTTGCCTTGTCCCAGTTGTTTCATTTTGGCAAGTAATTGATAACAAACCACACTCAAGGTATGTTTTATGCAGAAGTTAATAAGAACTGACAGCTGGTTGCCACTGCTACCCAGACGCATTCAGCCTCTCCAGTCGGTATTTCTGTTTAATTGTGTTTCAGTGTCATCTGCACATCAGGAAGAGGGGGAGCTCCATGGAAGCAGAAGGGTGCACAAAGGAAGAACAGTGAGCTGCCAACCTCTCCACTCCCCGAAGATCTTGCCTTTGGGTTTTATTTCTAAACTGTCCTAGCCCATTTTCTTTCTGTAGGCTCAGAAGTCACTGGGCAGGCAATTTCTCCTCCTGAATAGCCCGACATTTGAGTTTCTCCCATTGGGATATGTAGCCCCCCAAATCAGGGTTTATTGATCACCACTATGCAGTTGGCATTAATAAAAATGACACACACGCCCAAAGCTGCTATCCCTTGCTCTTTAATGAAGACTCTTCCCCACGCAGTCTGGCTGGTAAGGGAAAGATATGCTCTTTTTCCCGGCTGTGGCCAAGAGCTCCTATGTGTTATACAAAATGCTAATTACACTCTTGGTAGAACACACTAATCAGTAGTAGTAGCTCTAACAACTTCGTTTCTTTAATGCAGAACCGAGCAGTCAAACCTCCAAGTTAAAGTGACTCCTAAAACCCAGAGGTACCAACTCTTTTTTTATATGAATTGCAGTATGTCCTTTGCAAACACCTGATGGAAAAAAGATTTCCTAATTGAATGCATGGGGCACAGAAGTATTCCCTTTTGCTATTTCTTGGTCTCTGGATTTGTCCACAGAACCCAAGCCCTTGCCCCAAGTGTATGGATAACATTATATGCCAGGGTAGATGATCCACACTCTCTAGCTTGGGGGTGGTGGTACCAGAGAAGGGGCTGTGTGTCTCTGATTCTGAGCCTAGTATTCTCAGTGTAGCTGCCTTACACGTGAGGGAAACAAAGATAAGTTACCTAAGTTATCAGTGTGTGAAGCAGATTTGAGATTTAGAGTCACTTAATAGACGGTGATTGGGATGAGAATCAAGAACCCCATCTATTTTAATCACTCACATTCTTTACAGTTGTCCTGATCTCCATATTTCCAATTTATTTGTATTCAGGGTGCCATAAACAATAATTTAAGATCATGGGAAATAATATTGGACAACCTTTGAGAAACTTTTCCCTATGGTGTAGGGCAGCCTTTTGTATTTCTAACATGGAGAAAACTGGAGAAATCAATAGTATAAATTTCTCATCCTCGTGCTCAGTACAATTTATCTTTATGAAGTGATTTTGAAAGAATATTTTTAGCAATCATAGCTACAACAGAAAACTCGTTGAAGCTGAAAATATGAAATCCACTTCCTGCTTCCCACATTCAATAACTACGTATCTCCTGAGGATTAAAATTTTACCTGCTTCTCACAGTCCTAGATGCCAAATATCTAGAAAAGCCAGGCCTTTTGAGACACTTTATAACCAGTCCTCTCATTTTACAATTGTTAATTGCTTGATTTACCTGACAAGAGCTGTTTTCTTTGGGGACTATTATTCACACCCCTTCCTGAGAGCTGTACTTTTGCAGATACAAAACCCCAAACCAAACACATTGCCTTTGGGTTGATTGACTCAGGGGATCCCTGAGGAGCAGACTATAACTGCCCCATAGGATTTCCAAGGCGGTAACCTTGAGACAATCGGACTTGCCACTTCTTTCTCTAACAGACAAACCCAGACAGTTGGTTCAAATTCTCCACCTTCTAGTTAGGAGTGAAGATTCATATATATGGATGTTCTCACCTAAATAGCACTAATCCAGCCAGCTACTACCAGCCCATTGCTGTCTGTGTAGAGTTCCCTCCCAAGACACAGATTATTTAGTGCAGATGCACCTTATCATTTAAGTATCACAACCTTGGTCCTGCTGTGTACCCTCTCATCTCAGGTCTTAAACCTCTGGCCTCCTCTGCTCCTGTGCATATTTTCTCCCACTTTCCGCTCAGTTCTGTGCTTTAGCATGGACTTTTCCCTCTCCTCTCACACCTGCTTAGCTGATTAACCCCTAATTTTATTTCCTTTGTCTTTTCCCGTCTGCTTTCCCCCAGCTTATCAATAAACAGAGAGAGCCACAGTGCCCGGTTGATTTGTTAGTAATTATGAGCACACTGTTCCTGCTCACAGAGCCCAGAGATGGCTGCGATAGGTTTAAAGCGACAGCAGGAAATGGTAAGGAAATGGAGCATAGCGAAACTCAGCATGAAGCTCTCAGTTCTTACATGTTTACAATGTTCTGTGCATACATTAAAACTGGGTGGTTGAGGGTTGTTTTGTGTGTGTGTGTGTGTGTGTGTGTGTGTGTGGATGGGTGTTTTGGTTCGTGTGTTTTTTTTTTATTTGATTTGGTTTTTCCACTTCAGTCGGATGGCATGGTCAACGTCTGGATGTAAAACACCTACAAAACTGTCTCCCCTGTTTCTCTGGGTCATATGGGAGGGGGAAGGAGAAAGTTTAGCTAGATCAATATTTTATCATAGTGCTTGAAGTTTTTTTAATTTAAATTTATTTTTTGCTTCCTTTTTTATCATTTTATTGGAGGCTCATACAACTCTTTTTTTTTTAATAACTCTTATCACAATCTACATCCCTTGTATGTCAGGCACATTTAATTAAGGGAGAAGAAGGAAACTGATTAACAAAATATTATTCATTCATAGACTTTCTAGAGCCAAATTATTAATAGGCCAGGTTTTTATTCTCTATAAGTGTGAAGTTGTAGTTTTGAGGTCTTTGTGTTTGGTCGTGAGTGTGATTTGTTGGTGGAGCAAAGGGAAGAAAGGCACCCCCCCCCTTATAGATTCAGGGGATAAGTCCGTCTGAAATGTACACTGACTTCACAATCAATACGTCACCACATTTGATGTTTCCCATCCTCAGAACATTCTCTTTCCTTACAATTGTATCATTTTTCATTAACCCCAAAGCTGAACTTTATCCCACAAGTACACCACAGGTAGGGGGGCACAAAAGAGAAAAAAGAGATCGTGGAATGAAAAAAAGATTCCCCAAAAGAAAGATAAAATGTAAAACCAAACATCCAGAGTTGGCATCCTTTAAGGAAAATATCTTAGTCTGGAACGGAGTTGGAGTCCATTACTTGAGTGTAGGGAACTTTGAAATATCATTTGTCTTCTCTGTGCCTCGGTTTTCTACACTTGGAGACAGGAGAAAGGTACCTAGCCCTTCTTTCTGCTTTGAAATTCTGCATACCTTGATCACTTCCTAGTTGCCTGAAATGTGGAGGGGGTGGGGGGAAGGGAGGGAGAGTTTTATTTATTAATTTATTTTAATTTTTTACTTCCTAGGTCAGATGAAAAGAATTCTGCATAACCCATTGTAATTGAAACGTGGCCATTGCCTTTATTTTTTTCCCCAGGAAAGTACATCCCAATGGAAGTGTTTATGTGGGGAAGGGGCCAGAACTAACGGGCAAAAGTGGGAGAGAATGGAGGCTGAACTGAAACTAACCAAACAGGATATCCCCAAGACCAACGAAAATGCCCCACAGTCATAACATTTGAACCTTGGATTTCAGCCATGCTAGCCTTTCCAAGAAATCGCAACATATTTTCTGCTGTCTAAGGTGTCAACCAGATTACATAGAGGCCTCTGAAAGCACCGACAGCTTTTCCTCAAAGCCTACATGAGTCCCTGCCCCCACCTGATTATTGCCGCTGTTGTTATTATTTTGGGTGGGTTTTTTTTGTTTTTTGTTTTTTTTACTTAGGCTCAATGATGATTGCCCTGATCACTTATATTAGCTTGGTAGCCCGGCCCACCACCCTCCCACCCCTGCGAGATTCCTAATCTTAATGGAACTGAGAGTTAAGAATGATTTTTTAATGTCTCGTTGGATTTTTAGACTGTTAATGTACCGCATCCTTCTCATTATTACTTTATTGATTGCTCATTGACCAGCCCCCTTCAAATCGTATTAACCACCCTCTGCCGATTTAGATTAGGAATGTTTAAAAAGCACCTTTCATTACTACCCCCACTCCTGCCATGGAGTTGAGACGGCAGCTTAATGGGAGCTCTAATGGGGCAGCTAAGAGGAGAGGGGCCACGGTCCCTGCCGATTGCATTAATAGCTCAAAGGGGGCCAATACAGAAAATTAGCCGTAAACGAGCTCTGGAGATCTTCAAATGAAAGAGCCATTTATCACGCTGGCTACCTTCACTCCTCTCGTTTGCTCTCTCTACTGGGAACAACTCATTTCCTCTTAACTAAATTACTTCAGAAATGTCAGCTAAGCCCAAATAGCAAACATAACAAGAGAGGGGGTCTGTAATCTATGGGGTGATATCAATGCCGGTGAAAAATGGTGCTGGTTAACTTTACGGAAAGGGGCCCTGCCACAATTTGAGAGGGAGACAGATAGAGATAGATATTCTTTTTGTCCACATCTTAGGGCTTCACAGACAGCAGCAGTAGCTCCGACAGTGGGTCAATTGAAGGCTCTTTATTAACCATGTGCATACCCCCCCACACACACACACATACACATACTTCTTTCTAAAAGTCCATTAGAAAAGAAATTAAGTAGTGGAGTCCCCAGACAGTTGGCAAAATGTAAAATATTCAGCTTGGGGAAACTTTCTCACCTCTTCCTTTACACAGTTAATCTCCTGAAGACATACTTATACAGATTGGAGGGAAGGGGCCAGGATGGGGGATCAGAGAGTAGGGAGGGGGCTAATGAACCCATGACCTTATTTTAGTGATTGATTCCTAGGTAAGCAAAACAAAACAACAACAACAAAAAGCACATCCATACCCATTTTACCCACAACTCTCCAGAGACAGAAATGAAATACTGGGAGATTTTCTTCACAAATTAAAGCAAATACCCCAGGTAGTCACTAATGGAGATGGCCTCACATCACATATTCATTCCATAGCCCCTGAGTCGATTCAAGTTACTGTGTGCCACTTAGATGCTTTAAGCTGTACTTAAAATGAGGGGGAAAATGCTCTCTTTTTTGGTGTGGGGTGGGGTGGGGCTTCATTGATTGGGCATCGCCCTTGACATGTCAAATGATACTGCTAGGCTACAGACTCCTGAGCAATGGAGATCCAGCTCTCCAGGAACAGGGAAGAAATGGCAAGAAATCAACAAAACAAAATGACAGTGGAGAAACTTCTTTAAATCTCCTCCCAAATCATCCAGCAGTCAGCCAAAGAAGAGAACCAAGAGAAAGCGCTAAGAGTGTGCTGTGAACACAATTGCAAATGCACGCACAACACCTGCTGAGGGGTCCCAGCAAACAGGAAAGTTGGTGTTAGAACCCAGAGGATAGCATCTTTAAAAGAAAGGATGGGATACTGAAAATGGGTCATTTCAGAGCAAACATTACATTCCCAGGTCAAATGACAAAAATTCCAGTTCTGATCCTCCTCAGCCCCCTTCCTGCCCCACCTCCTTTAGCAAAGCTCCCTTTTCACCTTTGGCAAAAGAAGAAATACACTATCTCGCTGTTCAGTACTCTCATTCCAAAACCCTCTTCCTCTCCCCATTGGTTTCTGGATCACTTTCCAGAGCACCATTTCCTTGTTTTAGTGAATGCCATTTGGCTTAAATCAATTCCCTAACACTGGAGGTAGGGATTGTGGACATCAGGGAGAAGGACTACCCTCTGCTAGCACTGCGGAGGAAGGCTTGCATGTGG
Source organism: Nesogale talazaci (assembly GCA_004026705.1). NCBI lineage: Eukaryota > Metazoa > Chordata > Mammalia > Afrosoricida > Tenrecidae > Nesogale > Nesogale talazaci. Next base: position 7,589 of record PVJH01015298.1, read on the forward strand.
TTCAATTTATACCTCCCTCTAAATATCAGTCCTGTGACCATTAAAGATTGCCCTGTTTACATATTGAAGCTCCTAAATTTGTGGCGTGTAAGTGACATTCGAGCCTTTTGGCAGATATACTAATCACCAAGCATTCTCTCAGTGACTGTCAGAGAAAAGGGAGAGGAGGGACAGAATTAAGCAGCTGCAATACGCTCGAAATGAGTTATTGTAATTACATTTAATTAGTTTAATTAGTTAATTATTTTGCTTACAGCTGTACAAGAGACTGCAAACATTTGTTAATATCACATGCCCTTTAACAGTATGGGGTGATTCCACAGTCACACTAAATCATGAATGCATATGTAGAAAGATTCAGGAATGTGCATTGGCTGTCTCAGCTTCTTGAGATGCACATATTTAGCTACACATTTGAGACATACAAATAAGAGACAACTCATAAAACACAGAGGACCCGGAAAAAAATTACCACCCACCCAGCTCCCCTCACCAAATCAGGAGAGAAGGGACTATCTCAGTGAAACATAGGGTGAGCTCAGCAATTCATGACCTGCTAGAGCATATTTTGGAAACCTGTCCTTGTTAACAACTCTGCTTGTCCCATTATTAATGATGTGGCCATCCTGGCCACCACAAAAAAAACAGGTACAATCGTTTCTGTCCCTCTGTCCAGGTTTCTCATCCAGGTTTCTCCCTGGAATTCCTCCTTCACCCAATTGTTCCCTCCTCCCAAGCAAGTGCCCTTTCACCCAGACAGACAGCCTCCATCCTAGGATGGAACAAACACGTGGATCTTGTAAAATTACAAATACCCCCCCAAAGGAAAACTCACAAAAAAGATGTTAATGCACAACAAAACTTTGCTTACTTTTGGAAGGAATAATCCATACCTTTCTTAATGACAGACTGGTCCAATAGATTCATGCCGCTGTTATTGGCATCTTCAACTGACTGTGAATATAAAACATCACTATTCAAATTGACTGGATATTAAAGAACAGCACAAATAAATCATGTCATTTGGAAACTAGAGTTCCTGTCATTTCCATTTATATTAATTCACAAAGGGAGGTTTTTTATCATGATCATTATTACCTCCAAATCCACACAGAAAAGGGAACTCAATCAAGTGACAAATTCTTCCTGGAAGAGCGGGAAAATACACCGTGAGAGGTTTCTGGGATGCTGTAATAGTTTAGCTCTTGCCTAAGACACAGACACAGGAACTAGAGTATCATTTTCTCTTATGAATGTTGAACATTAGGCAACAGCTGAATACCTTTCACAGTTTTCCTTAGAGCCTTTCTCTTTTCCATCCCACTCCAGTGCAATGTCACTCCAAAGACCTTTTAGAACTACCTAATAGTTTACATTATGGGATTTTAATTAAAGTCTGAGCAATTTTGAATGGGATGCAAACAGCAACACATAGGAACATATGTGCAAGCTGCCAGGATCCCATGCCCACTGCAGTCCGAACAAGTTCCTGTGTGCTTGTGAGCGTCTTCCTGCACTATGACAGTGACTCAGAGCTTGCAGTTTCCTCCCCCTCCTCCCAAATCCGCTGCTGCACACCTGTTACGAAAGCAATAATGGCGCGTGCGCGCGCGCACACACACACACACACACACACACACCCCACCCTTCCAGATAATTGCAAGAAGCCTCCCCCTCTGGTTCCCACCAAAGAAGGAAAGTTTCAACCCTGAGCTTGAAATTTCAACCCAAAGTATTCCTGGTCCTTTGGAATGAAATGGCTCTTGAAACAGAAAACTGGTGGCAGAGTTCGGAGTTCCTATTCCAAGGCATCTCCCCTCTCCCAAGAGGGGCGCCGGTCCTTCCCCACATGGCAATGACAACGCAAGCTAGGTCGGTCTCTCTCCTGTTCTTGGTCCTCTAAAACCGAAGTTGGGACCAATTTGTCACCGACTCTTCAGAGAAGTCAAAAAACAAAGGGCTTTCAAAAGCCAGGTGGTATTTTCACAGCCCTTCCCACCCACCCGGGCTGCATCCCCAGACAGGGCAGGTGAGTGAGTGTCACACTGAAGATGCAGTCTGTCCTAGACAGGGAGAACCTGGCGGAAGAGATGATCTCATCAGAGGGGGCATGCTTATCTGTTTCTCTTCATTTTTAGTGGCCACTCATGTTTTCAGAAAGGTGAGCAAGTCTGTTATTCTCCAGCAGAAGCGTTTTCCATGTTGCAACCACCACGGACCTCTTAGGAAAACTCAAAAACCTTAAAATCGTCAACAACAACAAAACTTCATCTCAACTTGTTTGGAAATTCCCCAGGGGACACACGCACAGGTCCTCATTCACCCAGTTCTCACGTGTCGCCAGGATGTCCCGGGAGGGCAGAAATTGTCACCTGACGGTGGGCCCGCAGCCCACTCTCACTCGGGCTTGGGCCCGCGTGCCCCCTCGCCCACCCTCACGTTGGTGCGTCAGTATGTATATACGCCTCATCAGCGACGTGGGGTAGTTGTGGTAGTTAATGAGAAGGCTCTTGTCTGATTTTCTATCTAATTACGGCCGCCTGCTGGGTTTTTGTACAGGATATTCACGCAGCATGCTGGCGCTTAATCGTCACAGGGAGGGTCGTAAAGATTTAATTAGGACTGCATGCGGAAGCGCAGAAAAACAACTCAGACTCATAATTACTAGACTTCTTTAGTTAAAAGTGATACCAGGGGCTGCTCTGAGACACTCGTATGTGTGCGTGCGTGTGTGTGTGTGTGTGTGTGTGTGTGTGTGTGTTGGGTGGGGAGAGCGGCGATTTAACATCTCTCCGTGATGGAGGTGAGAGATGGGACCCTCTCTTCGGAGAGTCTGGAGCTTAGCCTGGGAAAAGAGGCCCAGCGCAGCGAAGCCCATCGCAAACTAGTGATCTAGCTTTCTGTTTCCCTTTCTCCATTTCTGCTGCTGCTTTTCTGAGTTTTCAAACAAAAACAACAACAACAACAACAACACACACACACACACACACACACACGATGGGTGAAATGTAGCATACCCAGAACCCAAAAAGCGATTTTCTGGTTTAATAGCCCCAGAGAGTAAATTGAAATAGAAATTGACAGGGTTTTTATAGTTTCATTAAAGGAAATATTAGAAGCATTTGGTTAATTAGCTCTTCTCCTTCTCTTCCCTCATGGTCGGGTCGGTGACCCCAAAGGTGTACCTATAGGTCGCCCAGCAACCCTCTCAACTCCTGCCAGGTGAGTCCTTCCTATCTAAGCGCCCACGCTTCTGCAGTGCCCTAAGATTCTGGTCCAGGGCTCCGGGGGGTTGCGAAGCAATGACCCCCTGGTGCTAGGGATGGGAGAGAGACCTCCAAGTCCCAGCCCAGGCACTCGCTGATGTCTATTAAAGACAAAACAGGCCAAACCAGAGCATCTGCGTGAACGTGAAAGCAGCGGGCCGTTCCCTGCAGTTCAGCCAGCGCTCCTGCTCCCTTCCTATGGCAGCTAAGCTGGCAGAGCTGTAGAGGCCACAGCACCCTCAGATTCGGGACCAGACCCTCTCTGGCCCTTCTCTCGCCCCTCTTTGTCACCTATCCTCTGTTACTTCAAGCACACCCTGGACTGAGCCACTCTGACACTGAGGCCTGTACGGTCAGTATCCGGAGGTCTCCCTCCTGTGACAAGTGCACAGTGTAGCCACCGACCCTGCTCACATGGCTCCATCCCTCCTTTCTCAGAGACCTGCCTGTGGACCCATGGGGCAACCAAGTGTGCCAGGGATGTCTGCTCCTCAGCCCCTAAGTTGTCAACCACCACAACTCAGTTTCTCTTGTTCACACAAGCCACTGAGCCAGTCCCACCAGGGTATCCTGTGAAGCGCTCACAAACCAGCCTGTTTCTTTCCATCCTTCACATTTGTCCCAAACACTTTAAACCGTCCCACTTGGGTCCCAACTATAACCGATTAAAACAAAATCAAGATCAAAATCTGCTGCTGCTTTTTCAGGGAACTCCTGGGATCCATGGGTCTGCAGGGTGACAGTGGCTGGTTGGAGTGTCATTTACATTAAGGGTGATAAGCTGACCCATCTTCATTATCCAACACTTTGAACCAAATTCAGAACGCTTGATTTAACTCTCCCCTATCACTTCTCCAATGCATTGAAAATATTATTAAATATTTCATCTCACATGCTATTCCAAAATGAGCAACAACATCCCTAGGCAGGAGTCAAGCTTTGGCATTTCAATAATAACTGTCACTCTGACTATGGATAAATACAGCCCCAAATCAAATGATTCATATTCTTTACAATAAATAAAGTAGATTTATTTAAAAACAGTAACCACCATCAACCACACACACAGCCGGCTTGTGATGCTGTCACCACATTTTAAGTATTCTTTTAAAAATTTACCTCAGCAAAGTAAAGAAGATCTGCTCAACTCTTTTTTTCTCTCTACTTTCCTTTTCCTTTTATTCTGAAGCCTGTCTAAAATTATGCATAATGTATACAACTGTGCCAATGACTCTGAGTGCCAATTAAATGGCTATCAACTGCATTGATCTTTCTGGAGACAATTTAAATGAGAAGGAGAAAAGGGGGACTGCTCAGAATCACCCAGACAGTTTTTAGGAATCCCTTCTTTAATGTCTCTTTGTTTAGTTTAAACAAGCGTGTTCTCAACCAAATCAGGCTCCATTGTGTAGGGTGCAGATGGGGTGGGGTGGGGGATGTATTGAGCCCTTTGTTTTTAAAAAATACACACGTGGTGTTTTTAACCTGGATGGTGCCATGGAGCAGAGGAGAGTGTTATTGGAGGGGAGGAGGATTGGGGGAGACTATTGCTGTGCCATTACTTAAAAGATCAAAAATAAAAATCACCTTGAAAATAGCATGCACTCTCATGGATTTCCACCCACAACGATGGGTCTTTCTGAGTCTCGTCCTCCACCACTATTCTGTTTCTAAGGTGATGATTCTGGAGAAAGGTTTGTTCTGCCTGCGGGACATGGGCATGCAAACCAAGCCCTGGCTTGGAAGAACATGGCCCTGTCTCCTCCACCCCCAATGTGCCAAGCCATACTTAGCAAAATATTGCCAAATGTAGCAGGAGCCTCTGGAACTCCAGGAGAAGCCACACTCCAGCTGGCGCCACTGTCTCAGGCATGGTAAAGCAGGCCCACTTTGATTGTGAATGGTAGTGGTGGTAAGTGGTATGTGGGTGTGTATGTGGGGTGGTGGGGGGTGGTGGGGGGAGTCGCTGCCACACCGTGCAGGAGAATATGCAATGCAAAAACATCTCAGATTAGCCTACACTAGTGAAAGGCAAGTCCACCCCAGCCCCCATTCACTTCATGATTTGATTTCTGAAGGTTCTGGCTTTTCGTAATTCAGAACTCACTGCTCTAGATCCAGAGGAAATCTACACATAGGAAGGAGGACATGGCATGTCCAGCTGGTCCTGTTCTAAAGATGGAATCACGCACAGAGGACAGAGCTGCCCCTCCCTCGCCCCTCCCTCCCCTCCCGTGGGGCATCCCTTATTTCTGTATTGTCTCTGGGGTCCGTTGGGTTGCGGTTACCTGAACATCTTCCATGCCAGGATGGCCGAGGCCGTGCAGCGACAGGCTGTCCCCCATGCCCGCGTCCAGACCGTGGTGCGCTGAGTGCAGCAGCACGTCGGGCCGGCGCACCGAGTGGTAGTCCCTCCGGGGGTCGAGGCCTGAGAGCTGGGGCAAAGCGGCCCGAGGTTGGGGCAGGAGAGAGCTGGCTTCAGACCCCACGTCTTGCCGCTGTCGTTGCCCCCAGGGGTGCTGTTGGGGCTGGTGCAGCGGGTTCAGGGAGTAGGGGTCGTTGACGTGGGAATAGGGGTCCTGACTCTGGTGGTAGGGGAGCGGCTGGTAGGGTGGCGGGAAGTAGGGCGGCTGGAAGTCCGACGACGGAGTGTGAGACAGCGGTGGGGCGCTTGAGTAGGGTCCCTGGGACACCGAGCCCAGCTGGGAGAGCCGTGAGCTGTGGCTGGGGACGCCATCGTGACGGTCCTGGGAAGCAGAGAGCGGGAGAAAGAAAGAGATGGGGAGAGAGAGAGAGAGAGAGAGAGAGAGAGAGAGAGAGAGAGAGAGAGAGAGAGAGAGAAATACAAGCGCCAAATGGAGAAGCCTGGCTTCCTTATGGTCTTCTCTAGGCTGGGGAAATCAGAGTCTGGAATTTAGACCCCAAATTGGCACTGAGGGCCACATGATTTCAGCAATTCCAAAGGCAAGACTTTAGGAAGAAAGAAAATTGGTGGGGGTAGGTATCCACTTAACTTCCATCCACGCCTTGAGTTGGATTGGGAGTGTAAAGCTGGCAGAAGGGTGAGGAAGGAAGGTGAGTGTGTTCCGGGAGGAGATCGATTCTAAATGCCGTAATCACACATTTCTGAGTCTTACTGAGGGATTTGCTGGTCTGAATGTTTTAAATCATTTCTTCTTTTTCCAGAGACCCAAAAGGTAACAAAACTTCATCCTATCTAAAATGCTGGTTCTCCTGCTTAATTTCCAGCTACCTTCCGACTTCCTGGTCTCCGCAGAGAGCAACGGTGGAGCCTCCCCCCACACCCCCCAGCGGTAACTCCGGACACTCCACACGGAGACCTGCGGTAGAAGTCTCAGCCATCCCTTCCCTCCCCAAGAGGGAAGAAAGGATTTGAATAGTATGTGATTGAAACGGGATAGCATTCAAAACCATATCCTCAGCCCATGTGAACTTAAGTTGGACCGCAGTTCACAGGAGTTATTTCTTAAAGTTGCTTTGCTGAATTCTACACCACACCAGGGTGTGAAAATGAAGGAAGGGGGTGGACCTGGGGTGGGTGGGGAGGAAGACCTAGACAACTTCTGTTTGTATCCATGTGGAGTGGGCAACCAAGTGCCAGGAGAAAAGGCAAAGGCCGTTGGGGTGGTGGTGGTGGTGGTGGTGGTGTTACATCTCTCCCTCTCCTCTGTGGCAATGCCAGGGTAAAACCCCCAAGCTTCTTTTTGAGGAGAGAGTAACCTCAATTTCCAAACTACAGTGACGACAAAAAAAAAAAAAAGACAAGAAAGAGAGAAAAAAGTTTTTCAGCTCGGCCTCCCCCTCCCCAGCTGACTCAAGGAGCTCAGACGAAAAACACAATGCAGAGAGAAGCAGCTGCAGCCTCGTCCAATTGTGGTGCTAAATTACCAAGCCGAAGGCACTCAAAGGAAGGCAGAGAAGAGACAGAGAGAGGGAGACACGCACGCACGCAGAGACAGAGAGATGGCGAGAGGAAGGAGCATGCAATTCTGGTACAACGTGAATCCAGACTCACCATGGATGAATAGGTGTGGACTAACATCTGGAAAAAAAAGCCTGGTTACTGCTCAAAATCAAACAATGGATAATTAAAAAAAATATATATATATATATAAATATCAAGGAGTCCAGCAGAGAAGCAAGCTGGATACAGGAGTCGAGTTTGAGGTGTTTCCAGGACAAGCCATCAAAAAAAAAATATCCCCCCACCTCCCCAAGATTCATGAGGCCTGTCACACATAGGCAGAGCTGTTCATGGACTGTCTCTTGCTGTCTTTTGGTCTCTTTTCTTCTGTCCTTCTCGCGGCCTCCGGATGCAGTCCTCTTCCACCCAAAGCTGAGCTCAGACTGCTACGGCGCCCCTTCCTCCCTCCGCTTGTCTACACCGCCTCATAATAATTGATATTCATGACTATTAATATTACACGAGTACTTTAAAGGGAGAATGGAGGACAAATGGAGCGTGAAGCAGCAGTGAGCGCAGAGCTCCCCTACTATTGTAAATGGCATTCATTCAGTGGAGAATTACTAGATGTAATCAGACGAGGGGGCTGGCAAAGGCAAGCTGGGGGAAAAGTTTAGCAGGAAAAGGAACTTCAATGAACTGAGCTGGAGACTCGCACTGTGCAGACCCTGCTCTTTTAGACGAGGCTGGGAGGGAAAGCAGCGCTGGGGACTTGGACAGGACAGAGACGCCCTTTGGGTACCTGCAGTGAGACTTTTCTAAGTGGGAGAATTGATCGCCCCGGGTATTTTGTGTGCAGATTAAGAAACCAAAAGTAAAAAAAAAAAAAAAAGGCGTTGCCTTATGTTTTCTAGAGGGAGGGAAAGGGGAGAGAGAGAGAGAAAGAGAGAGAGAGAGAGAAGATCAAGCTGATGGTTCCCTATTGCTTGTTGCGAACTGTAATAGTTTTCCTGAATGTGGGGATGGCGCTTGTTTATTAAAGGACAGAAAAGGGGGCTTTTCGACCCCTGCTGTACATGCTCCCTCTTTTGTGATCGCACAGCCAGGGATTTTTACCTCACTTTAAAATGTGTGCAATCAATCTTCATGTACACTAAACTGATCCTTTCCAGGCAAAGCCAGAGGCAACAGAAAACCTTTCTGAGGCTTTCAGGAACCCGTTCGACTGGCCCAACTGCTATTTCTGTTAACGTTCAACCTTGCTCTCCTCTGAAATAGGCTCCTTGCACTGGTTCTTCGGTTTTCCCAACTGAAAATTTCGTCAAGTCGGGAATACCTGTATATTCTCTCTCTCCTGTGTGTGTGTGTGTCTCCATCCCTCCTTTCATTCTTCCCTCCCCTTTTTCTCTTCCTCTCCACTCCACCCCTCCCTCATCTCGCTCTCTCCCTTCTCTCCTTCCTCCTTTCCCATTTAGTCAGTTTACTTTCCTTAATCCGAGGAGTTTTTAATCCAGATTAATTTCAGAACTCGCTGACATTCCTCACCTATGTACTAGTCACAGGCGCCCTATCTCCGCCAGCGCTGTACCCACTTCAGGCCCTCAGACATTCTGAAGGGGAAATTCTAGCGCCATTGACTGGCCCCTGTCCCTGCCCCTTCAGGAAAGAAAAGGAGGCAGTACCTAAACAAACCCCACCGGACGCAGAGACAAGGCCTCTCCTTCCAGTTCACGCTCCGCCACAAAGTGCAAGGAACCCCCAAGATCATTCTCCAGAAAGATGTAACTCTTCTGCTCCCTTACACACACACACACACACACACACACACACACACACACACACACATTAAGAGCTCATTCCAAGCTAGCTTGGCCGGGGGTCCCAGCGGAGTCTCAGTCTGTCCTGTCCCAGTCACACCCGGCCGGCAACGAGGGTTCCCTGGTGACCCCCTCCTCCCCTGCTAGCGGAGTTAGTGTGGAGTAGGGGTGTGTGCGGGTGTGTGTGTGCGGGGGGGGGGGGGGTGGTGGTGGTGGAAGTGGGCCCTGTTATTGAAAGCTCGCTACCAGAGTGGCCCTGGAGCCCCGGGAACCTGCTTCCTTCCCCCGCCAATTTGAGGAGCTTCTGGAAGCGCCAACCCCGCGTCCCAAGCGCCAGGACGCTTCTTCCCCTACCTGACCAACTTTCCCTGGCTACCTTCTTTCTCTGCGACCCGCAGTGCTCGCCGCCCCCTCCTCTCTTCCGGCGCCGCTTTCCTTTGCCCTCCCTCACCTTCCTCTCCGAGCCTGCGCTTCCCTGCGTCCCCGAGAGCACCCAATTTTGAGTCCCTCGGGCTCCTGAACTCCGGACCAAGGTCCTCGGAGCCAGAGCCAGGCTCCCTCGCCGTCCCGCGCCTTCTCCGACCTCGCCCGGGACCCCCGGAGCCCCAAGCACATAGGCGCATTCGTCCCGCATTACAGGCATCGGGCACCCCCTGCGTCCCGGACCCGGGTCGGGGCGGCAGGCTCCCCCTGCGCAGGGTACAACTTCTCCCGCTAGATCAAGAAGGGAGCTGAGCTCCAAACGAAAACAGAACAATTCATTTTAAATGTCCAGTCACGGGGTTACGGCACTCTCTGGACACACTACCGTTCAAAGCAACAACCCCCCCAAATCAAAGCATAAGAAAACAGAAAATAATAAACCATCTCCTACGGTGTCTCAGCTTATGCTCCATCTACATCTATTGGTGTGACTCTCCTGGTTATCTCCCCGTCCACCCACCTACAGTCTCTATCTCACTCGCCACCTCAATAGTGTGTCCTGTCTTCTGGTCTGGTTGGGGTTGCTTTTGGAAATTATCCTGAAAATAAAAATCAAAAGCCCGGAGACTCTTCCAGGTGAGGCTTGATAACCCACTTCCCGGCTGAACTCCATCTGGGGAACGTCCCTGCTTTGGCGTCCCTACTTCTCTAACAGTGCCCACCTTCACTCTGAGAACCTCAAAGAGGGGAAAGTCTCCAGCGAGGATAAAATATAGAAGAAAACGAAGAAGAAGGAAAAAAGCAATCTCCTAACTCTCTTTTACCACCCCCTCGAAAAGCGAAGTCTGCCCATGGCTGCCGCTGTCCTTAAAGTTAGAGAGAGCTGAGGAAACCGATCAGAAAATTGTGAGGAAATAGCTTAAAAATACGTATCAGTGGAGGTGTCAAGAAGCTCCAATTCTCTATCTACAAAGCCCTAAGATCCACCGGGGTGCCGGCTCACCTCATAGATATCTTCGTACTTGACATTCTCCACGAGTTTCCAGAGCATGATGGCAGCCTGGTCTCTAGAAGGTGAGTGCATTCATGTGAGGAGCAGATGTCTGGCTTCTCAGGACTCCGCTGTCTGTAATGATCCATCTATAATTGGAAATGGGGGATACACACCAAATCCGACGCTCCTCTCCCATCGCAACTTATATCTGTTGTCTCAAACAATAGGCTGGGGAAGTAAGCTTCAGCAGAGAGGAAAAGATTATTGTACACACAGGAGTTAGATGCAACCCACAGACACACACATATATATTATAAAAATGATAAACATGTATTTACATCCAGACACCCACATTTAGTTATATAAGTACCCCTGGGTCACCAGGAGTCTTACAGACACTAAACATGCATTTAAGAGAGAGTTATTCAGGGTGATTAACACACACACACATTTTAATACCTCTATGTTGAAAATGATGAATCATTGCAATCACTGACTAAATGTCCTTACTGTCTATCATGAGAGACCGGGGTGGGGGGGGGGGGTCACCAGCTCCACCATTTTCTATGAAGATTTTTTAAAAAGAAGACCATTACTGGGATTTTTAAACACAAAAGCTCCTATTCATGTGTATTTCAGGGGAGGGCATTTTGAAGTCTGGATTTTGGTATTTTTAAGAAGGGTGTTGCAGTGTGGCGGGTTAGATAGAGACTGTGGAGTGCATGTGTGTGTGTGTGTGTGTGTGTGTGTGTGTGTTAAGTTGTACCTCTGTCATGATAGACTAAAAACGTCCACCACATCCAAGTGACCAGCTCTAAGATTTTCTGATCATTTTATCAAACCCCTTTGGAAACTTAAACGCGGTCTGAACATCTCTTTCTGACCATACTGTTTGTCAAGCTAGGAGTTGTTTGTTTGTGTGTTTTCAGCAGCGCCTTATTACCATTCTGTTTCTGGCTGGGGTCTCCATTTTATGAAATTACATTCGATCCAACATGCATACTCATACATAGGGTTTATGTTGAGCCTTCTTTGCAAATGTGTTTCATGTTTGTATGTGTTGTCTCTAACCTTTACAAAGCTTGAAACTTAGAGTCAAGAAATGTTCATCTGAACCTTTGGAAGGCTTAAGCAGAATGGACTTCTGCAAAGAGACATGCGAAATGAAAGTGTTGAATAGGTTTCTAATGTGCAGGGTTGTTGGCTTACTTTTATATCTCTTTTTCTTAATGATGCGATTTTAAGAAATCTGTTTTACAAAAGGAAAACATATAAACAAGAAGAACAAAGTTAAACAAACCTGGAGAACGGTCTCCCTGAAGGCACAGAGACTCTAGATTGCATCAGATTGCTTCATTCTCTTTCCTTTTACCCCTTCTCCACTTGGCCTTGCAGACCTGCTTTCAGGGTGCAGAAGGCAGAATCCCCAGGTCTGAAGGGGAGGGAGCCCAGGCCGACATCTCTGGCCCTGGGGCAGGAAAATAAATGTGAGAAGGGAATGAGGAGGGAATGGGGCAGTTTGAGGTTTAAGTTATTAAACCTGATAAGTAAGAAAGAGTCTGCAAAGGGCAATTGTCTTTAAAGGCCCCACTGTGGTGCGCTCAGCGTGTGTGCCAGGTGCGGAGCCTTTGGAAGCGCAAAGGGCTCTGGACGAACGTGGTGGAGAGTGATTCAGTTACAATGCAAGAAACGGTTTATACAAGCCAGAAGGGAACCAGTCTGCAGACACCCGTGCCGCTGCCCACCTCTCCGAATGGGCCAGTGACAGCATCCCAAGATGCTTTAGAAGGAACTTCAGAGTGAATTTCTTTCTTCATTTCCATTTCTTGTCATTTTTGGGTTTTTTCCCCCCTGTCTCCATTCTCTCTCCCCCCTTTGCTTCCTGTCTTTTACTCCCTATTTCTTCCTTTTAGCTTCTCTCCCTGTCATGCTTCCTGCTCACCTACACCCTCTTAAAACACTCAGAAAATCTATCGGAGCCCAATTTGGAAAACATGATCCCTTTTGCCTCCATAGCTGGCTTGAAATTGAGACCCGAAGGGCCAGGCATTCTAATCCCTAACCTTATTGTGCAGTGGGACCTGACACAGACGGTCCCTCGCCAACACCTCCCCCCCCCCATGGCTGCAGATCAATTACTTCCAAAGAAAAATGTTTTAGATTTGTAAATTTGGATTCTCTAAATGCAAATGTATTAATGGCAATAAGTGCCCCTTCCTTGAAATCAATAACTCCATTGTCTTTGTTATCTAAAAATCATTTCCGCTCAAATAAAAAACATTTGGAAAAATTGTGTATAGATTTTTTTTCACTCTATGGTTTTAACACCACCACCCCCTTATCATTTTGGTACACTATTGATAAGTCTAAAATAAATAAAGTCTAAAGCTTAATAAAATTAAAGAAATCAGCAGCAGCAGGAAACCAGGGAAAGGCAATTTTACTACATAAATGACTTAAAATATATCCTCTGCTGTGATAAAATAACTATTGTATAGTCTATATGTGTGCAATTTCTATTTTAGTATGTTGTTTTGTTTTTTGCTGACATTAGGTCTTTTTATTGGAAACATCTTGAAATATTTGGTGACACTTTTTTTTGGTGACATTTTTTACGTTCTTACGAAAAATTGAAAAATCGCAATTCTTTATTTGGTTTTATCAAGAATAAGACATAAGATCGATGATGCTATACCCACCCATAAAGGAGAAATATGTAATGACCATTAAACCCTAGTCAAATTTTCAGCGCGGGCATTATTCGGAAAACCCCTAGAAATTGCAAGGAAACTTGTCCAAGAGGGGAAAAAAAAAAAAACAACTTCCTAAAACAATTGAACGGGCAACAGCGCCCTCTGTCGGGGTTTGGTAAACACAAACCTGCACCGCCACTGGATTTCCGATTCGGCGAAGATTTCTTTCTGGTTTTTGAAAAACCTGTTACTGCTAAGCATTAACAACAATTTACCTCTCTTTATATTGACTAACTTTGGAGAACATCCCCAAGTTGTGTTTTATGTGTTATTGCTCGAACGCACCCAAACAATATACAAATGAAAAGCTGGACCTGGCCATACTGAGCTGTGTTCCCATTGCGTTTTCACGTTAGACTTCATCGCATGGCATCGCACCGCAGGAAAAGATTTCTTTAAGAACTCAATAAATGCAAGCGCACACGCAAACGTTGGATCCTGAAGAAAAGTTACACGAGGTAAAATGTGCACTGCCCTCATCAGGTGATTCCTCCTGTCCTCTTGCCTTAAGCCTGAGCACGCACGCACTCCCTGAGCATCCCAGATAGCGCTCTTAGTTAGTTCTCGCCCCTGTCGCTTACTCTTATTTCTATTTGTAACAGCAAAGAGAAGGCTAATGGTAGCCTCCTTTTCCCAACCTCAGAACTATTTTCGGGTAAATGCAGGACCCAGTAAGCGGAAGCAATGATACTCAGGGCAGTGCCCTCTGCTGGTTGCTTGTGGGATAGGTTTGCAACTTTAAAATATTGCAGAAAAGGCATGAAGACCCCTAGCCAGTCTAGAATTGGGAGCCGAGGGAAAAAAAACCAGACACCTAATCTTTGATATGGAACTAAAGCACATCAAGTGGGAGAAGAGATATCTTCTTCAATAAATGGTGCCGGAAAAATAGAATCTCCCCCTTCAGAAGAATGAAACAGGACCATACCTCACATTGCATACAAAAACAAACTCAAGATGGATTAAAGACCTACAAATAAACCATCGAACCATAAAGACAACCAATAAAAAATAGGAACAGCTACAAGTCCCTAAGGCATAAATGCCCTACTGAATATAATGAAAAATGCCCATACTATAAAAGACTGAGACCTAATGCGTTGGTGTACATTGAAAGACTTCATCAACAGATCTAAAAAAGAACCCGCAGATTCAGAAAGTGTTTAGCAGTGATAGATTAAGGACTAAACTAAATAATCTATATTAAAACGACAACATCTTAATTAATTATTTTATTTATTTATTTATTTACTTTGGCATTACTGCCCTCAGGTGGTGGGAGTAGGAGGCCCAGCCTTTGCTCCGTGGAGCTGGAATGGAACCTCCATCCCAGTGGGCCGCAGTCCCGCGCACAACCACTACACCACCGGGGCTCAGCTGACAACATCTTAATTTAAAAGAAGACACAACCCAATTTAAAAATGGTTACAAGGCATTTAAGACACTTTACTAAAGTGCCACCAAGGCAGCCAACAAGCTATGAGGAAATGTTCACATTCCTTAGCAAAAAAAAAAATAAATTCAAATAAAACAAAAATGAGATCCCAACCCTGATCTGCATTCTGAGCAAAAAAACAAAAAACAAAACAACCCCAAAACCCAAAATAGAAAATGCTGGAGAGAATGTAGAGAGATTGGAACACTCATGCCTTGCTAGTAGGATTATAGAATTGCACAACGACTACTGGAAATCAATATGGTGATTTCTTTCTCTTTTTTTTATTGCTAAAAAATCAGGATGCCTTTTTTTTGGTGGGGGGGGGGCATCACTGCTCTCCGGTGGTGGGAGTAGGAGACCCAGCCCCACTGCTGGAATTGAACCTTCATCCCTGTGGGCCGCAGTCCCGCGCACAACCACTACGCCACCGGGGCTCAGCCCAACGATGCCTTTATTAATAAAAAAAATATCAAAACAGGAAGCTCTGTTTTTTAACCATCTACATCAAACTTTATATACATTGCCTGTGTATCCATCTTTCCAGCCCTTACCCCTAGACTTCTGCCCTTTTTCATTTACACCATTGCCAAAGCAATTTTGACATCCTCAAGAGGCTCAAATTGGGAAACAAGCAAAAAGAAAGTCGAGGAAGAACTGGGCCACAGGGTAGACGGGTAAGGAACACAGTTCTAATAGGACAGACCCCGCTACACTCAAAAAAGGAACAGGTGCGCTGATGATGCAAAACACTCCTGGGCACACTCTTCTGCCCTTATCACCAAAGCAGCTTTCATTACTCTATTAGCTCTTCCTCCTAAGCCCCCCACCATCACTTTGTGTCAAGAAAATCTATCAAGGCTACTCGGTGGAATCCCAAAAAGCAGCCACCTTTAGCTTCTGAGCCAAGCTGTCTTTCTTGTATCTCACTGGTCCAGTGGACCCCCGCAGAGGCCACTATTGTGTTGTGACTTTACTCTCAGGATCAATTTGGTAAAACCAAGAGTCGTCCCCGGAGACAATTTTTTCCACAAAATTGTCTTCATTAGCTTCAATTTTCTTTGAAAGACCAGCTCTTTGACCTAGCTGCTCCCTGTGGAAGGTTTTGGGCACCCACCTGGCAGAAAGCTTGCTGCGGCCCAGATGGAAGTTTAGAATGGAAAAGGCCGAGCCATGTGAGATCCCCACCACAGTGGCGATTGCGTCAATGGTAATTCTATGATATTCTTCCAACAGCTTTTGGACTTCGGCCACGGTTTCTTCATTGGTTGAGGTTAATGGCCTTCCTTCTCTTGGTTCATCCTTGAGGTCTTCCCGACTTTTTTTAAAACGCTTGATCCATCTGAAAATTGTTGTTTTATGTGGAGTGGCATTCCCTTAAACTTGATGCAACGCTTCAATGATTTGGGAAGATGACCACTTGAGCTTTGTCAAAAATATGATATTAGCCCTAATCTCAAGATTGTTTTTTTCCATGACGCAAAAAGTATGCTGCTTTTTTCCCTCCTTTCCTTTTTGAGGATACCCTGAAGAGACTAAGAGTATTAGTGAGAGAATTTGTGTGCTGTCACCCACTGATTGTGCAGGCAAGTTTAAATACGTCTGTAAGACTGAACTGGAACTCAGGGAGTAGGACCTCTTGACTTACCCTCTGAGATATAAGCTCTGAGGGTTTAAACTCGTGAATAAGGGCAAAAGAGGAATTTTCTACTTAGTGCAAGGAAACTCGCCCTTAATCGTGAGCCACAATCACTTAAAACCCGTGACCCTTCGGCTGGTTGTCCTTAGCTGGTCCAGTCTCTATGAGGAACAGGCCTAGGTGCTTGTGCTGCCCACCCTGGAGCTGAATCACCTCTCCGTGTTCTGGATGCTCAGTCACAGCGCCATTGCAGGCACATTTCTTCTTAAACGCCTTCACTGTCGTTTCTTCCTGTCATAATCATCGGTGATCCCTTGGGCCGTGGTCAGGGTCTTCCTGCCGTTGCGCTGTTGAATCCTTATAGGGATATAATCCTCGGTGCCCGCAGGAAGCAGGTCATCACCCTTACTGGCATCAGCAAAGGGGTCGAAAGACTGGAGGTTCCGGATAGTGGGCATACGATTCGATTCCTTTTCCGCGCGGACACGGCCTGAAGGAGAAGGCGGATGCAGAGGACTGAGGGTCGGGTAGTGAGGGGGTTCGAGGAGGCTTGAGGAGGAGGATGCAGAAGTATCCAGGGGGGCTCAGTGATGGGGATAATATGGTGATTTCTTAAACAAATGCAAATACCTTATGATCCTGGAATCTCTCTATTTGATATATGATCTAAAGAAACAAAGAACAAAACATGAACAGACATGTACATACCTATGTTTATTACAGCAATTTCTATAATAGCAAAAATATGGAAGCAAAAAAAACTCAGACTATTGAGGAACAGATCAATAAATTTTGGTATAGTCATACAAAGAAATATTATGTATTCTTAAAAAACAGTGACGGGCTGAGCCCCAGTGGTGTAGTGGTTGTGCGCAGGACTGCAGCCCACTGGGATGGAGGTTCAATTCCAGCTCACAGGAGCAAAGGCTGGGCCTCCTACTCCCACCACCAGGGCAGTGATGCCTAAAAACAAACAAACAAACAAAAACAGTGAAAAATGTACCCAACACCTTAAGATGTGGACAAAATTAGAGATAATTACTGTATGGCACCATTATTATATCGAAAAAGAAAAGTGGTTTTCACACCACAGGATAGGACTTTGAAGACTAGGAGGTGTAGTGAGAAAGAAGGGACAGAAAACTACTTGAGGGAGGCAAGGAAAGTAGGGGGGAAATTGCTTTCAGAGCATTAGTGGGATACTGTTATTGATTTGATTTGGAGCAAAGGATTGCGAAATTTCATAGAATGTTTTTCCTTGCAATTATTATATCCCACAAACAAAAGGAAAAATATAAATAAAACTAAAATAAATGAAGCTAATTTAAGAGAGAAAGAGAAGATTCACCGGCTTTAAAGCCCTCCAGACTCTGATCCATCAGATCTAAACACAGCTCTGAGTGGATATAAAAGGAGGCAAAGTAAAATGAAGCGGACTTGGATTCTGTAGTAACCTACGAGTCCTTTAAAAATGCTATAGAAATGTACTGTTGCATTAAATCAAAATCAGCCATTAAGTCATCTCCTGTCTTCTTTCTTCTAAGATATAGTTGTGAATGATCGCAATTTCCTTGGCCTTTCCCTTATCCCTTCTCTGCTTTGACACATATGATTTAAGGCTTCTGGAACTGGCCTTGGCTGGCATTAACCTTTCTCATCTTCCTCAAGCACAAGTATAATCAGGAGTGAGGAAGCTATCTTCCTTCTCTGAAGTGAAAAAGACAGTGTGTGTGGATGATGTGTTTTTTCAAGAGTTATCTTTATTCTGGGTTTATAACTAGGCAAAACTTAAACCTAACCCTCTTGCCGTCCACCAGTCTGCTCGCGAGATGACCCCCCCACTTGCGTTAGGGCAGACCCGTGCGCCACAAGGTTTTCAAGGCCCCGACCTTTGAAAAGGAGGCCGCCAGGCCTTTCTTCCGAGGTACCTTCCACGGGTTCACACTGCCAATCCCCAGCTATGCTTAATCGTGCCCACACCTGGGGATTTCATAAACGGGCAAAGAAAGGGAAGAACGGGAACTCTGACTTGGATAGCCACAGAATACCCTACCTCTTACGCTGCTGTTGACTGGGCTAGTGGACATGACCACAGAGTATAGCTTTTTTGTTTTGTTTTGTTTTTTGGGCTTCACTGCCCTCTGGTGGTGAGAGTAGGAGGTCCAGTCTTGCTGCTGGATTTGAACCTCCAACCCAGTGGGCCGCTGGACACAACCACTACACCCCCAGGGCTCAGTCTAGAGCATAGCTTTTTATTGTGACAGACTGACTTCTATGTTGCAGCTTTCTTGGTCTCCTTTTATTGGGGAATGTTTAATTATGTGATTTTAACACTAAATTGAAAAAGAAGAGGAAAAGAAACATCTTCTCTTGTAAGTGTGGGATTTCAAATAACTCATACAGCCTCATATTTGCACGCTTTGATGCCAAGAGGGTGCTGGTGAATTTTGTAAACTGGATGCAAAGTCAGAGATCTCAGTGCTTGCCCAAATCATCATCATCATCAGCCAGCATCATGAATCAGCCAGTTACCCTAAATTTGATTCTAGCTCAGAATAACCCCATGTGTTTCAAAGTGGGCTGTGCTCTGAGCATGGGTTTTTTATGGCGATGATATTTTGTAGGCAGATTGCCAACCCTGTCTTCAGAAGAGTCATTGTGTGGGCTCAAACTGCCCACCCTTTGGTTCTATCCCACATTTTCACTATGTGCTTCATGCTTGCACACGTGTTTTTGTTTTGTTTTTAATGGAATGAACATGGGGATCTTTCAACATTGACTCTTTATATACATAGAGGAGGTTTGAAACCCCAGGCTCTCCTTGGGAGGATTTCTACTTCCATAAGGATTTTAGGGCTGAGCCCCAGTGGCGTAGTGGTTGTGCGCGGGACTGCGGCCCCACTGGGAAGGAGGTTCAATTCCCACTCACAGGAGCAAAGGCTGGGCCTCCTACTCCCACCACCAGGGCAGTGATGCCTAAAAAAAAAAAAAAAAAAAAGGATTTTTATAGTCTCAGAACCATGTCTGTGCTGTGTAGGATTGAACCCTGCCTGCATTGTACGGCGTTGCTGTGCATTGAAGTGGGCTCAATGGCAGTGAACTGTTTGTTGAAATCTTGTAGAAAGAAAAGAATGGTGGAAAGCCTACCTTTCCTCAAATGTTTAGAGATCAGTAGGAATTTTGATGACAAAGTTAAAGTATGAAGGTTCAAATCCAATCACAGGGTCCTGTGAGAATAAAGTGCTGGCAGAATAAACCATGGCTGACAAGCTCATGTAGTAGACGTTTTACTCTGACACGCAACTGAAACGGGAATTGGAAGAGATTGAAGGGTACGGAATGCCATGTGATAGCTGGGATGCTCTCTAGTCCTCAGCTGTTTGTTATTAGGATTCTTGTCTGTTTGTGTGTGTGTGTGTGAGTGCGCACAGGAGTTTGTTAAAAATGGAAGATTTGTGGGGAACACTGTGTCCAGTGAGACCCTTGGTGCCACTTTCCCAACAGCAAGGGCTCACTTGTTTCGGTGTCACATTTCTTGGAAAATCATTTAATGGGGGCATTTACAGCTCTTCTTACATTCCATACATCGATTGTATCAAGCATACTTGTACATACGTTGCCATCATCATTGCCAAAACATTTTCTACTTGAGCCCTTGGTGTAAGCTCCTCTATCTCCCCTCCCTTCCCCATGCTAGTGAATCCTTGACAATTATATAGTATTGTTATTATTTCATATTTTACACAGTCTGTTGTCT
Organism: Nesogale talazaci; assembly: GCA_004026705.1. Classification (NCBI taxonomy): domain Eukaryota; kingdom Metazoa; phylum Chordata; class Mammalia; order Afrosoricida; family Tenrecidae; genus Nesogale; species Nesogale talazaci. The sequence goes on from PVJH01015298.1 coordinate 27,598, forward strand.
CCCTTCACACACATTTCTGTCATTTGTTCCTTTTCTGTGGGTGGGTGGGGCATATATCCAATATTGTGATGGGCTCCATTTTCTCCCCTTCCTCTTCATCAACCATCCCCCTACCCTTATGATATCGCCACTCCCACTACTGTTCCTAAGGGGTTCATCTGTCCTGAATTCCATGTTTCCCAAGCTCTTCACTGTGTGTACGCTGGCCTAAACAGATTTGTAAGGTAAAACTGGGTCATGGTAGTGGCACTGGGAGGGTGGGGTGGGTGGGGAACATTCAGGAACTAGAAGAATGCTGTGTGATTCGTCAGTGCTATACTACACTTGATTGAATTATCCCTTCCTTATTACCCTTCTGTGGGGCCATATTCAATTGTCTATAGATGAGTTTTGGGTCTCCACTCCAACCTCCCCTCATTCGCATCTGCTTGTTTGGGATCTCTTGATATGTGAAACCTGACTCCATGGACCCCTTATGATCAACAAGGCTAGTGTGTTTTTTCCATATGGGCTTATTTGCTTCCTGTTGGATGACTACTTTGTTGTTGTTGTTGTTGTTGTTTTTTGTTTTTTGGGGGGCATTACTGCTCTCCGGTGGTGGGAGTAGGAGGCCCAGCCCCACTGCTGGAATTGAACCTCCGTCCCAGTGGGCTGCAGTCCCGCGCACAACCACTACGCCACTGGGGCTCAGCCCTGGCTACTTGTTTAACTTCAAACCTTTAAGACCCCACGTGCTGTATCTTTTGATAACCAGGCGCTATCCACTCTCTTCACCACATTTGCTTATGCACCCATTTTGTCTTCAGTGATCATGCCAGGAAGGTGAGTATCAAAGAGTGTCAGGTTATAAGAACATAGCATCCTTGTGTTTAAGGATGCCTTAACTAGAGACCCAAAGTCTGTCTACTATCTTAATACTAGACATATAAATATATGTACATTGGCCTCTATCTAATTTATTATAAATTAATATATTTACATATATACATGCCTATAACTATACCCCTATAAATCGCTCTTATCTCCTATTTCTTTCCTTTCACCTTCATCCTATCCCACTATCTTGCTTCCCTTCCCTTTGACTCCCAGTATTTCCTCTCACATACATTGATCTTGATCAAACTCCATTAGTCAAATTTTGGTAAGTTTAACAATATTATAAATTTTTTCATGATGTTATTGCATAGTTAAAAGATAATAGTGTGTTGGGCTGAGCCCCGGTGGCATAGTCATTGAGTGTGGGACTGCAGCCCACGGGCTTTTCAGTGCAAATCCAGTGGTAGCCCTCCAGGAGCAAGGCTGGGTAGCTCCCACGACCACCAGAGTGATGCCCCTGCAAAAAAATAAGAATAAAAAAAGATAATAGTGTGGTGCAAACATAATTGGATTTTTTTTCAGTTGTCAGGGAAATTTATAATAATGATCACTCAGAATTCTTGTCACTGGTTTGCTGCAATAATGCATATCTTAATATAGCAAATTGGGCATTGATGCAGAAAGACCATGTTTGTCTGCCTAACAATGGTTCAACAATCTTTGTACAGCTGTCTTCCCCTTCCTCAGACACTGTGCATTTTCCAATTTAAGCCCTGAAGTTAGAAGTGTGTTTGGGCAAGAATGTAACACAGTGACATGAAGCAGAAAACCAATAGAGACCTGAGAGACCAGCCCCATTACCAACTAAGTAGACAACCCACTCCCACCTCCTACCTGCTCCAAATAATTCATTTCACAGGACAGCACTGAAGTTAAAGCTCAACGAGAGGGACAGTCTGATCAGAGCACATGGGAGCAAACAAGGGGGAGGGGAAAAAAAGAGTGAAGCACATCCTGGCCCACTAAGCCCTGAGGACAATGTTTCTGCTCAGAGAAGACAATGCACAGAGAGGAACATAGGGCCAGTCTGACCCTGAGACATGAAGTTCCTCATTGACCCATAGAACAGGAGACAGTGCTGGGTCTTCTACTCCCACCACCAGGGCAGTGATGCTTAAAATTAAAAAAAAAAAAAAGAACAGGAGACAGCACTAGACACACATAGCAGGAACTGTGCCCATCCTGGACCTACCACACCAAGACAAGATGCTGGGGCATGCAACAGAGTAGCAAGAGGAGCAGAGTAATAAAGTCCCAAGGCACACCAAAAATAGACTGTGGGATCAGGGCATGCTGCCCCATCAGACTTGACTAGAAAATATTCATAAAGGTCAATAAATAGACCTTAAACTATTTATAGGCTTTCTTTTTCTTTTTATGTCATTAGTATTTTTGGTGATTTGATTTGATTTGTTGTTGTAGTTATTGTTCTATTTTCTCTTATTGCTTTGTTGTGCTTGGTCTTGTGTTTGTGTATATGGTTGTCTCTGCATGTCTATTTGGAAGGGGTAATCAAGTCAGAAGAGAGAACATTCGGTTGATACTTCCCAGGGAACAAGGGAGAGGGGATGTGGGGGACAGGAAGTGGGTACTAACAAACCCAGGAACAAGGGAACAACAAGTGACCAAAAATCAATGGGAGGAGGGTGTAGGTCTGGTGGGGCTTGATCAAGGGCAATGTAACTGAGAGGAATTCCTGAAACCCAAATGAAGGCTGAACATGATAGTGGGACAAGAGAAAAGTAAAAGGAAGCAAAGGAGAGAACTAGGTGACAAAGGACATTTATAGAGATCTAAATACAGGCATGAACATATGTCAATATACTTATATATAATGATGGGAAAGTAAATCTATGTGCATATATTTATAGGTCTAGCATGCAAGAAACAGAGGGGCATTGTGCCTCTACTCAAGTACTTCCTCAACTTAAGAACACTTTGTTCTAGTAATCCAGCACTCTGAGATGTTTAGCTTCCCAACATGATCATTGAAAACAAAGTGAGTACATAAGCAAATGTGGTGAAGAAAGCTGATGGTACCTGGATATCAAAACATATAGCATCTGTGGTCTTAAAGGTTTGAAGATAAAAGCAACCATCTAACTGAGAAGCAACAAAGTCCACATGGAGGCACACAAGCCTGTGTGATCGTGAGGTGTCAATGGAATCAGGTATCAGGCATCAAAGACCCAGAGCAAAAAATCTTAATACAAATTAAGAGGGAATGCATAATGAAGGCCAAAAGCCAATATTTAAGCAATTGGACATCCCCTTACAGAAGGTTCATGGGGAGAAAATAGGCCAGTCAGTGTGAAGTAGAGATTGATTAAACATACAGTTTTCCTTTGGTTCTTTAATGCACTACCCCCTCTTGCCCCACTATCATGACTCTAATGCGACCTTACAAATCTGGCTCAACCAGAGCATGCACATGGGGACATATAAGAGTGGGTGACACAGGGAATACAGGACAGATAAACTCCTTGGGACCAATATTGAGAGTAGCCATACCAGGAGGGTAAGGGTAAGGTGTGGGGAGAAAGGGGGAACTGATCACACTGATGTATCAATAATCCCCTCTCAGGGGAATGGACCACAGACAAGGGAATAAAGGGAAACTTTGGACTGTGCAAGATGTGAATAATAATAATAATTTATAAATAACAAAGGATTCATGAGGAAGAGAGGGAGAGGGAGTGAGAAAATGAGGAGCTGATACCAAGGACTTAATTAGAATGAAAAGATGATGACAACATATGTACAAATGTGTCTAACACAATGGATGCATGTATGGATTATGATAAGAGTTGTACAGCTGCCAATAAAATGATTTTTTAAAAAAATGTGTCTTGGATAGGGTTCAGTTCCATTATGGGGGTCTCAACAATGCAGCCTCTAGAGCATGCTGTATGCCTTGATTATCCAAGATTCAGTGTCCCAGCATTTCACAGTACCCAGTATGGGTCCCAGGATGCACCCAAAAGCCTGGGTCATAACTTTTATATGAAATGGGAAGCCAAAGATATCTACCTGACATGTTTTATTACCACATTCACGTTATTGTGGTGGTTTGGTCTCTGAGGTGTGCCTGCAATTGTGGGTGTGTGCAGTGGAGAAGAGGATATTAGGATAGAATGCTTAATCTTTCAAATTTCTTTTCCCTGAACATAAAGAGGCTAAGGAAGGGAAGTTGGGGGGCAAGGCATTGCCCACCTTGCACCCCCCACCTAACCACAAGATGGAGGTGGGAGTAAATGATGCAAAGAGTCACAGAACAAATGTTTCCAATACAAAGGCCAATTTGCACACCAAATGTGAGACTGTCTATCTTCCACACTATGACTTCAATGAGGGAACAAGGGTCTTCATCATTGTAGATATTTTCCAAGCTGCTGGAAAGGAGCAATCTCAAAGAGTGAGAACAATAAACAATTTTGTTCCAAAATGCAACTAACAGACCAATGCCTATCTTTGAGGAAAAATTTGTACATAAAGACTTGGAGAGATGTAGAGCAGAAATATAACCTTTAAAGCATGAATAAGCATATGTAATGTATAACATCAATGCTAACGTTTCTCTAAGTACAAGGGACACGAGAGAAATTAGCATCACGGTGCTTAAGAACACATTTGTACATCTTAACACAAATCAAGGGTGGTACCTTGCGGCACTTTTTATGTCCCTAATACCAGGTACTTCTTTCACTTGGCATCTGTGACACCTTGGGTCGCCCCTCCCCCACACCCCCCACACCTTCCAGGTTTTCTCATCATAAGCAGAGGAAGTCTTATTGGCGGTTTTTCTCTTCTTAGAAATGGGCCTTATTAACATGGGCAAACACATCAGATAGTAATTGATGAGGACTTTAGAAAAGAAGTGCCCTTTTCTAAACATATGGTAACCAAACTTAACCTCTTTGGGGCCCTCTGGGAGTGCTTTTTTAACTATTGGCCTCGATCTTTTGGGTAATGCTAATGACATAAAAAATATATATATATATATTTTTGGGTGGCATCACTGCTCTCCAGTGGTGGGAGTAGGAGGCCCAGCTCCAATGCTGGAATTGAACCTCTGTCCCAGTGGGCCACAGTCCCACGCACAACCACTACGCCACTGGGGCTCAGCCTGACATAAAATATTTTTAGGAAAAAAAAATTTAGGAAGGTGATCTTGGAAGAAAGTTAACAAAGTTTGCAGGGGGAAGAGGATATCATTGTAATTGTTCGTATTTTGTAGTCATTTTGAAATATTTCAAGTCTAGAAGAATTACCAAATTAACATTATCAAAGAGCCTGCAGTTGTGACCTTGGAACCATGGCCAGTAATCTTTGAAAAGATATGTCAAATGGAAGCAACATTCAAAAGTAGATTCTGGAAACCACATTATTTTGTTCTGTTTTCAGAAAAGGAGGCAACAATGAATTTAGGAACTATAAAAGGGAAATCAGACTATTACTTCCTCATGAAAATGGTACTTCAGACTGTCGATATTTAGTTTAGTATTGAATTCTGTGAGTGGGAGGTCCAGTAACATATTGGTTATGTGTTGGGCTATTAACGCAAAGGACAGAGGTTCAAAACCACCAGTTGCTCTGTGGGAGACAGATGATGCAGGGGCTTTCTACTCTCATAAAGTGTTATAGTTAACACAACCCACCAAGGCAGTTCTATGCTGTCCTCTAGGCTCACTATAAGTCCACATGGACTTGATGGTTCTGTGTGTGTGTGTGTGTGTGTGTGTGTGTGTGTGTGTACTCTGGAAGAGAAAGTGGAGATCTGAGTGAGATTCAGAAAGAACAACCATGGGGCTCACTCTAATTTCCTTTATAACACATTTCCCATGCTGAACACTGGAGACCAATGTGTCTGAAACTTCCTAAAACATTTCAAAATTTTCTCTTTGGCTTCCCATACTGGGTTGAGTGATGTAGATGCAGGCAGTTTCTGCTTTGGATGAAGGGTATGAACTTGGAAAGAACAGGTATGGGTCAATCCAAGATGAGCTACTTAGAGTCTTGGACATGAAGGTCCTTGAGTTTCAATTTCTTCATTGGTACCATTTGATGGCAGTAGCCAGTACCTACAAGGTGATCATGATGATGAAATGAATCCATACATGTAGAATGCTTAACAAGGCTGCCAGCATAGAGCAAAGTGACTTGCCCAAACACATGGAAAGCATTTTAGGTGGGGTATTTCTCTTTAGCTCTACAGAAAATGGATAAAAATCATATGAGAGATGTTAGCAGAATGCCGGTTTTAAATCAGTGTCAGAAAAACATTTCTAACCATTTGAAGTACTAGATAAGGCTTCTTTGGTAGCAGGGATCTCCCAGTTTCTGCCAGATCTCAGGAGACACCTAACTAAGTAACACTGGTCAAGATGTTCTTGACACAACCTGGATTTTGATTCTACTCCATATGTTAAGGGCTTGGGAGACATAGTTGATTACGCATTGGGCTGTTAACAGTTAACATCAAGGTCAGCAGTTCGAAACCATCACCTGCTCTGCAGGAGAAATGAGTCATTCTACTTCTTTAAAAAAGTTACCATTTCAGAAACCCACAAGGGCAACTCCACACTGCCCCACAAGGTCCCCATGAATCAGAATCAAGTTGATGACAGTGAGAATTCAGACCCATAGGACTGCATGTCACATAACATCGGCAACTATTTGATGTTGCATTATGTTTTTTTGTTTTGGGACATCACTGCCCTCTGGTGGTGGGAGTAGGAGAATAATTTCTTTTGTTTTGCTTCTTTTGAGGGGGGGGCATCACTGCCCTCTGGTGGGAGTAGGAGGCCCAGCCTTGCTTCTGGAGAGCTGCTGCTGGATTTGAACCGCCAACTCTGTAGCGGTAGTCCCACACACAACCACTGTGCTACCAGGGCTCAGGCTGGTATTGCATTATGAGTTTAGTAAATTATCCATCATAATGAACTGGCATTGTGAAATATCTATGGATCTCATTATTTCTGCATCTGCATAAAAATTATCTGTTTGTGGTATCCTTTAAAAAAAAAAGGAGCCCTGTTGGTGTAGTGTGTTACATGTTGGGCTGCTAACCTCAACGTCAGCAGTTCAAAACGCCCAGCTGCTTTTCAGGAGAAAAGGGAGGCTTTCTTTCCCATAAAGATTTCCAGCTTCAGAAACCCATGAGGAACTTTGACTCAATCCTATAAGGTCATTCTGGGTTGGAATCAACTAGATGGCAGTGAGGTTGAAGTTTTTTAGGAGCCCTGGTAGCAGAATGTATGTGTTGGGCTGCTAGCCAGAAGGTTAGTGGTTCAAAACCACAAGTCATTCCTTGGAAGAAAGACAAAGCTTTCTACTCCCATAGTCAAAGTGAGGGAAGGTGCATGTATGTCTTGGAGTAGGCAATAATATTTCTGTTGGTTGGAAAATGGGGGGAGTAACCTCCTATTGAGAAAAGAATATTCAAGAATCCTGATATAGAACCCAAGCAGAATATGTACCTGGTACTATGTTCTTAATTGAATACTTTTGACCTAGTTTCTATCCAGTCTGGTGACCCCAGGCCATTTGCTATAGACTACTGGGATTTATACTCTGCCAGGCACACAGCGTCCTTCATAGGCCACACTGGAAGAACTCAATATGGAACCCTCCATTAAGTGAATGTGCTTTTCCTCAAACTCACTTGTAACCCTTGGACATAAGCCTGAAATTCACTAGGAAGAAAAGAAGCAGATGATTACTATCTTGATGGTATAGGACTGAAGGTCAATGGACTTTGATTCACATCTCTTGCCTTGAGGGTACACACTGAATAGTGGCTGCCAGGCTACTATCTATCTACTTACTATTTTGCTTTATTATGGTATGCACTTATCTGGTAAGTGTGACTGTGAATGAATATTTTTTTTGGGGGGAGGGCATCACTGCTCTCCGGTGGTGGGAGTAGGAGGTGAATGAATATTATTGAAAGTATTGACCTATAACAAAGCTTCATAAACAGTTTAAGTAATCTGTGCAAGTCATCAATTCATTACAGTGCATAGCTGGTTTGCACCTAGTTTGCAGAGGCTATTGATAACAGGGGAAACCCTAAATTCATTGGCAGGGTCCATACATGGATTAAATCTCTAGCTAGTCTCTCTATGACCAAAGCTGAGGGATGTGAATAGCTTTGTTATCAGTGAGAGAGCATTGTTGAGTTGATGATGGTAGATGTAGTTAAGTTAAAATGTAGTATTTTGCTATGCGATCTCCCATTCTAACTCAGTTTTAAAAAAAAGTGAAGGGGAAATACATGTGGATTAAGTCTCTGGTGAATTCCCTCTGACCATATGTCAATGATGTGAATAACCTTTCTAATATGAAGAATGCATTGGAAAATAGATACTGCAGATGCAGTTAGGTTAAAATGTAACTCTATCATTTGATCACCTGTTTGATTAATTTTAAATTTGTTTTAGTTCTTTAGTATTTTCTGCTTTCTTGTCAATTAAAGTTTTTGTTTTACTTTGTCTGTTTTTTTGTTAATTTTTTTCTGTATATGAAATCCAGTACTCTATAGAGACAATAATTGGATTAATGGTTCCTTTGGAGTGTGACAGAGGAGGTTGGGGGAAGCAAGCAGCTAATAACAATGAGTACAAGAAAGAAGAAAAATCCTAAAATTGATTGTTTTGATGATTGCATAACTCTTCTTGATATGATTAAACTATGGAAATGTATGATTTGTGAATTATATACCAATAAAACTATTAAAATTAAAAAGCTTTAGTCTCAGAAACTTACAAGGACAATTCTACCCTGTCCTTTAGGGTCACTATGGATCAGAATCAACTTGTTGGCACTTAGTTTGTTGTACATATTTACTAAGTCCATATTTCCATTTAGTGATTCTTTGTCTGATGTCTGCTAGATGAAACATTATCACAGAAATTATACGGTATTACCTTCATTGTCTCTCAATTTTACTTCAGCTAGATCACATCTCTCTTCACATGTTGTACAGCAGAACTTCTATGTCTGTTTTCTTAGAATAAAGAAAATAAACTTTGCTTTTGGATAAACATTTTCTTGGTTCCTAAAATAAATCATTTGCAGAAGATTTATCTAGGGATCAGACTCTCTTTGAGAAAGTTTTTCTTTAAATCTTGAAGTGATTTAAATAATCACATAGCCAATGCAGAAGCAATCCTTTTTAAATATTTAATAGCACATTATGTGAAGGTGTTTTATACATGTTTCACTGATATTATATAAAAAATTATTAAGTACATTTTTCTTGCTGTAATGTGAGATATTTTCATTAACCCCAGAATTTCAGCCAAAAAGAAAAAGTAAATATACTTTAAGAGTCAATGCAGTATTGGACATCCATTTTTGATCGTCTTCATTACTGATTTCCTTGAAAATCCTGGCTAATATACAAAATATGGCATTTGCACAGGAAAATTACCTGCAAACTTCAAGAGAGTAAAATTTAAACTTGAGTTAGATTATAATGAAGCCACCTGATATTTGTGAGGTGCATTCTTATTCTAAATATTTTTCAAGAACCATTTTTTTTTTGCATTGCATCATGATAATGAAAAGATAAAGAGGGAAATTTCATGTCTGAGTAAAGGACATGAAGTGTAAAGGATAAGAAATATTTAGAGCCTTCACTATTTAAATTACATTACATGGCATTTTAGTTTCTTTTTTTTTGTTTTTGTTTTTGGGGCATCACTGCCCTCTGGTGGTGGGAGTAGGAGACTCAGCCTTGCTGCTGGGTTTGAACCTCCAACCCAGTTTGCCGCAGTCTCGCTCACAACCACTACGCCATCGGGGCTCAGCCTGGCAATTTAGTTTCTAAGTTAAACCTTGAGTACTAATCACATCCACCTTGCACTTATATACAATTATTCTGAAAATATTTGCTTAGGCATTCTGAAAAATAAAACTCATGATTAGTAAAATTTGTGTGTGTGTGCACATGCGTGTGCATGTGCACATTGGTGTGTTTGGTTCATATGAGATTCTGAGATTCCAGAATCTGAGTTTCTTAACCAACTTTCTATAGCCTGTCAGTAGAGAATTTCTCCCATGAAGTCTTATTTTACAACAGCCCGTTCCTCTAACAAAGAATTAACTGCTCCGTGGTGCATGTCTGGATTTATGCACTCACCAGTGGAAAATTATCTCCAAGATCCCAGGTCCTGTTAGTGTTTTAGCTTTTGGTCCTTGAACCAAGACAAGTAAAACTCATTGGATTGTCAATGGATAAGGGAGCTAGGTCCCCAATGTATTATCTAGCCTTAGCTCTTTCTGTCCTGGAGTGCCAGTGTCTGAACATGGAGAAATGTTCCCCAGCAGCTCTACAAAGCCCTCCTTCTGTGAAAATGTAGCTCAGGGAGAGAGTTAGCTTCTTGAGTGACTTAGGCATGTCAGAAAGTTTCTCTTCCCAAATATGTAGCTTTACTGGGCAGGAATTTTTCTACTTTTCCCAAAGTAGTAGTGAAAGTTGTTAAAAAAAAAAGGGGGGGGGGGCGGAGGTACTTAAATAAAGAAGTGGAAGGGCAGCGCAAAAGAGGAAAGCCATCCACAAGCAGGATCGACGTCATGGCTATAACAGTGGGCTCAACCGTAAAAGGCCTGAGAGGATGGTGCTGGACAGGGTCATGCTTCATTCTGGTATACACAGATCCCTACGAGGCCGAACAATCTCCACCGAGCCTAACAACGACAAACACAACAACAAAGGAGTGAAACTGTGATGGTGGCTTATCATTAACCTTTGTCTTGAGGCAATGACTCCTTATTAGTGACCTTTGTGTTATTTAACACTTCAGAAGAATAATCTTAAGAAGTGAGAACGTTAATTTCACAGAATGTGATGCAGTTGACTTCTCAGTAAACCAAGTGACTAGAAAGGAAAAGTGTTGTTGGCCACAGTGAGGAAACCGAGAACTAGAGCCTTCAAAGTAATATTGGATCTAGTGAGAAGCACCTGATCAGCTCTGGTCTTTTAAAATAAGAGTGTTGGTTTAAAAGATTAAAATATCTTAGGCAACCAATGCCTTTTTCTTCAATATAAGAAAGGAATTATTTTTTTTCTGTAGTATCATGGATTTACATAAAGAATAACTACAAAAAAAGAATAACTACAATTTTTCTTATGTGAAATTGTTACATTAACGCCATCCTCAATGAATTTGAAATTTGTGGATTTAACCAGGAATAAAGACTCAAAGGATCACTACCATGCACTCTGTCCTTCACTCCACATTCATTTGATTGGCTTGGCAGCTAATAATAACAATGCTTTAATTTCTATTTTGGGCTCTTCTTTTTTTTTGAGGGGGGGTGTTTAGGGCATCACTGACCTGGTGGTGGGAGTAGGAGGCCCAGCTTTTGCTCCTGTGGAGCTGGAATTGAACCTACATCTCAGTGGGCCTCAGTCCCACACACAACTACACCACCGGGGCTCAGCCGGGCTCTTCTTTTAAAATCTTTTTACCATGATGAACGTGCAGCTTCTTTTCTCTATTAATCCAGCATTATTAAATTACAGCTGCCATCTATGAGACCTCAACGTTTTCCATACCTGTGCTAAGTACGGTTAGCCATTTATCTCAAGTTAATCTTCACAAAGCCTTTAAGAAATGACAGCATTACTCAATTGTTTTGAATGAAACTAAAGTCCCAAAACAACTAACACAAAACCCAAATTATCTTAGAGCTGTTAAGTGACAGAAACAGGATTTGAACTCAATCTTTTCTGACTCTAAAACTGTTCCATTCGCTCGAAAATCACAAGATGAATTCACAAGGGCAGGATTAGCATGTCTCTGACTTCTATGAGTCAGTCATTGGATGATGTTAAGCAAGATCTCATGTAGTAGAGACAGAAAAAAAATAAAGAGAAAAATAAAAGGGGGGAGGAACAAATAAACAGGAGAAAAGAACGATGGATGAAGAAAGCAAACAGACAGAACAGCAAGGAAACAGGTACAGAATATTGTGGACAGTGGTCCTCCACCAAGGGGGATCTTGATCGCTCCCCTCCCCGGAGGCCATGTGGAAACATATGGAGATGATATTTTTTTGGGGGGTGGGACATCACTGCCCTCAAGTGGTGGGAGTAGGAGGCTCAGCCTTTGCTCCGTGGAGCTGGAATCGAACCTCCATCCCAGTGGGCTGCAGTCCCGTGCACAACCATTATGCCACCGGGGCTCAGCCCTGGAGATGATATTTTTCAATGATCACAATTTGAGAAATTATGATAATTTGGGAAATTGGGAAGTACTACTTGGATGAGGCCAGCAATGCTGGTAAACATCCAACAAAATATAGAATAGCTTCTGTAACAGAGAATAATCCAGTTCAAAGAAACAGTAGCCTTAAAGTTAAAAAGCCTTATAACAGTTTCTCAAACATCTGGGGTTTGCTCCAAGGCTAACCACCAACAGCAGACAATTTGGAATAATTTTCTAACTTCTTAAGGACTCTTAAATCACAATTCTTAATCAAGTACAGAAGAGATGGACAAAAGCTGGGCACTACTAATCTCAACCCTCCACTCCCAATTGAAAGCTCTGAGGAAGAGGGAAATATAATGAAATTTTAAAGTGATCCATTATATATATTTTAAAATATAATTTATCTAAATCTAAAGAGACAGGACTGGGATCCACATTAGTTTCATCTCTTCTGAATGAGGACAGCAAAAGCCCTATGTCAGACTTGGGGAGACATGAACCCCATTGTGTAGGATCCTCCTTTTATGCAGCAAGGAGTTAGGGCTCATAGAAAAGGAGTCACTTATCTAAGGGCGGTGTAGGACAAAACAAACATTCTTCTCTGCTCTGACTCTGAGTTCTCCCCCACCACTTTATTTCTCCAATTTATTACTACCCCCAGAAATTACCTAAATGTTATCTCTCTCATTAATGCTTCAGATTTCACAGACAGGATAAAATGACATGAGGACACAAATGAGAAATATGAGACCACATAGACATTAAAAGTTGCAAATGCTGTTAAAAGTTTTGTGATGGTTGATAAAATAGACTAAAGAACAAAATATAAAAATACTTAAGTGCTGCATTTAGTGAGCCAGATGATAACTTTCCCAAATCTGATGACAACTTGTAAACTTTCAAGAACTCAACATATGATGAAAATGCTACTAATTTGTGTTGTGTCTTCATTTAATTCAGTTTTTTTTTTTTGGCATCACTGCTCTCTGGTAATGGGAGTAGGAGGCCCAGCCTCACTGCTGGAATTGAATCTCCATCCCAGTGGGCCGCAGTCCTGCGCACAACCACTACGCCACCGGGGCTTAGCCCTTAATTCAGTTTTTAAATGTGCATATCTTTCTCAAGTATTTAACTTAAACAAGGGAGAACGAAACTCCACAATCAAAATCACTTATGGTATGAATGTAATATGCAAACATTTTGGACACCTACTGCTTGTATTGAGCACAATAGGTAATGACGATAGACAGTTCATACTCAGGGTTATCTCTGGATCACTCAATGTTGTATGTGCATGTATTTCCTGTACTGACTCAGGTATTAGCCTAGCCACTGTAGAATTCAAAGGTGTGGTGGTATTGAAGTCAGTTCCTTGTCATTCAGAAACAAGTATTTCACTAGGGATTCAATACATACAGAACTAAAACTCACGCTCACAAATACTTGACACAGTCTAAAAAGAAAGTCAGGAAAAGCAGTACTACCTAGAACATGATTTGATGCAGATAAAGTTTCTAGGAGAAGGTACATTTCTCAAGAACAGCCTCTAAAGAGTACAGAAGAAAGAGAAAAACAGAGGGACATCAGAAGAATGACTCAACCCGTTGCTGTCCAGTCAATTTAAGCTCACAGAGGCCTTGATGTTACAGAGCAAAATTGCTTTGTAGGGCTTTACAAGTTGTAATCTTAGTGGAAGTAGATCCCCACTGGTGTGTGGATTTGAAATGCCAATCTCTATGTTAGCAGTTGAGCTGTAACTGAACCAACTAGAAACTCAAAAATGACAGAAAGGGGATCAAATTCTACCTGACCAACTAAACGAGGGCCCTGCACCATTTGTGTGGCACATGGGAAGGGGCTCTAAGTATTTTCTGCATAGGAAAAGATGACATTTCCTTCTTTGGTGGTTTTAGGAAACCAACACACACCTTCACAGTGCACCAATTAGGTCTTTCCTTCTGCCAGGCAACAATAACATTCACTAAGAGGAAATATTATTCATTTTTCCGGGTAACCAGAAATGTGCATAGAATGATGAATTAACTAACTGTTGAATGTAGTCTTAAGGGGTTTTATTTTTAAAGTACATAAACTATTAAGTATCCAAACTCTAAACTCACTGCTGGCCAGTAGACTTCAACTCAAAGCGACCCTCTCGAAAGGGGAGACAGGTCACTGTGGCTTTCCAAGGCTCTAACTCTTCACGAGAGTAGAAGGACTCATCTTTCTGCTGCTTGCTGAGGAGCAGCTTGCTGGTTTTGAAATGCTTATGTTTGCTTAGCAGCAGAAGGTGTAACTCACTATGCCATCAGGGCTTCTCGACATTACGTATGGAGTGAGGCAGTAAAAGAAAAACACAGCAGTAACACCACCATGATTTCAGTAGCATGTCTAAGTTCCTCGAAGCAGTGTTTCAGAGGATTTGTGACAAAATTTCAAAGCCCAGGTTTGAAATTTCATTATGCAGGCTTCCTTCCCCAAAAATATGAAAATTGGTTTAGTAATCTACCAGAATAGTTTTTAGGGGACTGTATCCAGGTTAGCATATATGGGAAAGTCCTGGTTACCACCTTTACTATGTGTGGAAAATGGGAAGACTATTGAAATCAAGGAATCCTCCCAGGCTTATACATTGCTGGTGCCATTAGGTAGCAGACTGGGTGCTTTGGAAAGCATGTCTGACTCTGCTGCTTTTACTTATTGATTCATATTTGCTTTCTCTTCTTTGATTTTGTTTTGCAGTGGGTCTCATTTGTCCCTGTTGGATTGTTAGTTTGTCATCTTTAAAAAAGAAGTTACTAATGGCTGTTGACAATCCATTTCCAGGGAATTTTAAGTTAGGAATGAATGATATTAAAAATCATATTTATAAAGTTGCACATCAAGAGAATATGTCATTAAAATAAGGCATTTCAGAGTAATCACCAATATAAAATGAAACCAATATAGTGAATGAAATATGGAAAAGGAGGAGAAATAATAAAAACTGATCAAGGAAGCATGTTCCTCTGCATTATTATGTAGCCGGGACTGCATGAGGAATGAGACCACTCTGGCTCTGACTATGTGAATTTGGGTAGAGCTTGCTGTTACACCACGGATATAAAAGACATCTTTCATTCTCTATGCAAATAACAGAAATGCTGTATGTGGGAAGAGAGGAAATTCAGTTTAAAAAATATTTTAAAAAATTTTTGGTTTGACTGAGCCTCAGTGGCATAGTGGTTGAGTGTGGGACTGCGGCCCATGGGCTTGGCTGTTCAAATCCAGCAGCGGCTCTCCAGGAGCAAGGCTGGGTAGCTCCCATGACAACCAGAGGGCAGTGATGCCCTCCCCCCCCAAAAAAAACAAAAAACAAACCCCCCAAAAAAGTTTTTTTGGTTTGTTTTTGTACTTAGATCTGAGTGAAGCACAAACAAACTTTAGGTACTGGTTGAAAACAAAGCAAGGAAAAATACAAAAACAGTCACTACAAGGAGGAACATTATCCTTTTCATATTCTAGAACGCGGGATGAGAGCTCACTTTCCTTTTTCACCTTCTAGGGTTTGATTCTACATATTTATATACAAAGGACTGGTGAGCTTACATGGAATGAAAGAAATGACAGAACTTTAGAAAAAAGTTGTGGTAAAAGGTGAATGTAATTCTATTTTCTAGCAAATAATTTAGATTTTGAAGTAAGGAAAAAAAAGAGTGAGCTCAAGTGCTTGGAATGAATATGGTACATCATTCAATTACACCACATTGATTGACAAAGGAAACAGGGGGAAAGTAATTAAAACAATCATTTTAGCATATGATAAGAAATAAAAGTTTTCAATTAGAGTCTGATCATACAATTTTAGATTGAATAGCATTAAAATTATGTGTCTGTTCTCCTCTCATGAGGAGGTCAACAAGTCAGTTGTGCCATTGCTGATGATAGTAACTAAGATTTTGAATTTGCTTTCCCCGATAGAGTTATGCTCAACAAAATGGAACGGAAGCACATAAATTTAAAATATGGGTTTCCCAGAGCAATAACCACAAGAGGAAAAAAATATGTGCCTCTCCTCTGCTAGTAACATAATCTCCTGTCTGGAAAGCAAGGGAGGTATATATGTTGGACAGAAAACAAATCTCTTGATTGGCAAAGTCAGAAACAATGGTGCCTGGCTCAAAAATGGCAGCCAAACTCTTAGCTTTGAATGTGTACTGCTCTCTACAGTCCTGGCATTAGGCTTGAAAAGGTTTACTCTGCATCTTCTATGTTTCCATTCCAAGACTTAAACCCATAGTTTTTCCTTTTACTGGTATACTCCAATTTACAAGTTGGAGTCTGTTCTCATTGTATGGCATTGGCCAGGACTACCCTGTTTCCACAGGTCCAAAGTCCTGATATGAACACTATTCACATAGTTAAAATGGTCTCTCTCAGGTGTCTCCACTATAAAAGTCTTCCTTTTCATCCAAGAAGGATACAGCAGAGGAGTGCCATTTGAGAGATACATTATGAGATAATGCTCCACATCCTGAAATAAAGACTGAGAAATCATTCAAGACTAAGAGAGACTAAAGAGACATGGCTTCCCTCACAGTTAAGAGACCAAGCATGAACCTAATGATAGGGGTTCAAATGTATTTTGTGCTGGGAAGAAAGGCCTGGTGATCTACTTTCTAAAAGTTACACTTACTAGAAATCCCATGGCCTGCAGCTCTGCTCTGCAATACATGGGGTTATCATGAATCAGAATCGATTCAATGGCAAGTTGTTGGCTAAAGAGATATGACAGCTGAATATGGTGCACAATTTTGGGTTTTCTTATACTGTAAAATATGATATTGGGTAGTCAAAGTCTACACAATGTGTTCTGGTCATAACTTGTCTTCTATCATAACTAAATTCCTGCCTTTGAAAATTTATTGTGGCTTTATAAGAGATTTTTTTTTTGCATTTAGGAAACACACATGGAAGTATTTTGGGGGCTAAGGGAAAGTATGTCTACAATTTAGTCTCAAATGGATATATAACCAAAGGAGGCATACTGTTAATATTTGGAGAATCTGGATATATATATATATATATATATATATATATATTCCACAATCTATGAGGCAGAAAGAAAAGCTTGACTCTGGCACTGGTGCTTATTTTCAGTTATTGTTAACCATGGGGAATATACTTAGGTCCCTTGTTCACTAATGGATTCAACTATCACTCCCACGACTTCTCACCTCATCCAGTTCACATTTGACAAGTTTGTATATTCATATCCCCACAATCAGTTGCTTTATAAGCCTGATGTATAACCCTATTTTACAAAACATGAATCTTGCTAAAAGGTTATATTCCCTAGCCTCTAGTGGTCATGTGTGTGATACATGGTGTAAAAATTCAGGAAGGATTTCAAAGGGAGCAAATGCAACTTGAAAAGTATTTATTGAATAAATGAGGTAGGTGAAGTAATTAGAAAGTCATTTAGTAGGTCCTAGAAAGTAATTTAGTAGGAGGTAAGATTGTGAGGGTTAGAGGTGTGGACTGATTAATATGGAATACATTAGATGATAAGTTGATTTATTAATGTAATAATTGGCTAATATGGAATAAGTTAGCCTTTCTCTCCCTTTCAGGTAACACTAGTGAGAATTTAAGCTACATGAAGTCAAGAACATTAATTTGCTCTCCTGACTGATTTATTTCTAGTGACTTGAAATGTCCCTAACATGTACTTATTGAACAAGCCATTGAAGGTCTTTGATTCTATACAATTATTTGACTCTTTAAAGTGAACTATAAGTATATAAGCTAGATTTTTCATATTGAGGAGTCAGAAAAAATTAGTTTTATTTGACTGCAAGAGATTGAAAATAAATGATAATAGGTTTTTAAAAAATAGTGACAAATAGTTATTCTTGTGTATAAAACACTAATTTCTCCTATGTTTTTACTTAGATAAAAAAATGAGTCTTTTATTTTTTAATTTTAGGGTATCACTGCCCTCTGGTGGGAGTAAGAGACCCAGCCTTGCTCCTGGAGAGCTGCTGCTGAATTTGAACCACCAATCCAGTAGGCCGCAGTCCCGCACACAACCACTATGCCACTGGGGCTCAGCCCAAAATTGAATCTTTAAACAGGTGAGTAAAATTGCTATTTTTGTGCTTGTGAAATGAAGCACGCTTTTAAAACATTACGAAGTGAAGAATTCTCTGTAGTGCGATTTTTGTTTCACCAATTTGCATATTCATATCACTAATTTGCTTAAAAATTTGGTCAAATTGTTGTTGTTGGAGTCAGTTAGTCAGTTAGTTCAGACACAAAGACCCCATGGAAAACAAATTAAACACTTCCCCATCCAAACCATCCCCACAATTGTTCTTCTGTTTAAGCCCATTGTTGCAGCCACTGTGCAAATTTGTCTTGTCTAAGGCCGTCTTTTTCTTGGCTGCCCCTCTACTATATAAAGCATGATGTTCTTTTCCAGGTCCTGGTCTTTCCTGGTAAGGTGTTCAAAGTAGGTGAGCTGAAGCCCCACCATCCTTGCTTATAAGAACACCCTAAGACAGATTTGTTGGTTCTTTGGGCAATTGATGATACTTTCAATTTTCTTTTCCAGCACCATAATTTGTGTGTCATTACATGAGTTTTGATATACAGTCACGCTCTAAGGTTGAAATATATATAGGAGTAAGGATTTAATGTTAGTTTTTTTTGTTTTGTTTTATTTTATTTGTTATAAACAGTGATATCATTAGCAGCTGGCATACCATGGAAACTAACTTATAGATAAATGGAAACCCCCTAGAAATTCCCAACTTAGAGTTGTAAAAGCCTGTTTCACCAGAGGGTTTATGAAAAAAAACGTATAATTTTGTGGCTTATAAATTATGTCTAGTAATGATGTTGTCCAATTTATTATTTACTTATACACGTCGGGGCAGCAGACACATGAGGAAACTTTTGAAGAATAACATTTTGACCCTGTGGAACCACATCAAGTGGAAGAAGCAATCAAGGGGTGTAATTCTATACAGGAGGAGACCTACTCAGAATGGTTAATGAATTAATAGGAATTAAATATGTGCTAAGGAATACAAAGGACATTTCTCTCTAGATCACTAAATTTTGGGGAGAACACTGTAGTGCAGTAATGCTCTGTGAATCAAGAAAGACAACTCAATTGATTCTCTGATGGTTCTTTAGACACCACATTTCTTCTAAATAAGGAACAGTGAGAATGATCGGATTTCCTTCATTCCAAACCTTGGAGGCATAATTTCCTTCATTCCAAACCTTTATACTGCATAATAGCATCAAACTGGGTGGGATGGTTACAGAGCTGGATAATTAGGGATTGCTCCAGTAGTTAGGATGTGAGGAGGGTAAAAAAACTTTAATACCATAGTCATTTGGGTTGCTTACACAATCTCATGGGGGTGGCGGGGGCTGGGGGGAAGGGAGCCATCCTATGGCAAGCCAGTTTGGTCAAGGACAGGTGAGGGGGGAAATAAGAGTCAGGTAAACCTAAACCATGGAAAGTGAGAAGAAAGGGATATTTTTCTCTTCTTCTCCCCTGTTCCATGGGACTTCATTTTCTCCCATCTGGCCGTATTCTCCTTGACCTTTCCCATCCTATCCTTTAGCCTTACTCTATCTATCCACACATCCTTCCCATTCCTCCTGGTTTCCTGGTTTCCTTCAGTAAGGAATAGACTTTATATGCTTCCTTTTTAACTGTAGCCTGAGTTACTTAAGGGAGATGGGGGTGCTTTTTTGTACTTCCCTTTCTCTTGAGTCCTTTCTATATTTGACTGGCCAGAGATAAGTACCCTGAAATCCTTGACCCAATAAAGTTCTGATATGACCATATTATGTAATTAATTTACTCCAAAGGAGTTTCTCTTTTAGGGAGACACTGTCTAATGATTTCCATGGTTATTTTGCCAGTATAAGAAATGAATCCTGATTCAGTAGTTTAATATGGGGCACTAAAGTAAATGACTAAAATGACAAATCAGCCTTATAAGATAGGGTAGAACTACCCCTATGATTTTCTGAGACTGTCACTCTTCACGGGAGTAGAGAACATCTTTATTCTCCTGAGGAGTGGCTGGTGGTTTTGAACTGCCCACCTTGTGAATTGTAGCCCAAAGCAGTACCACTACACACCAGAGCCATTCTGACACTAGGTGGCAAAAATGTTTTATGCTAATTAACTTAAAGACTGGTAGTTTAAATCCAAACAGTGACACTTTAGAAGAGATCATAAAACACAGAAACAAGAAAACCCTACTAGTGTTACTCTTCTGCAACAAAGGGATCACCTGTCCTAGAACTGACTTCATAGTAACGTCTTTATTTATTGATGTTTGACTTGAGTTCCTGGCTACAAGGTAGTAGTTTTAAAACTCCAAGATGTGTTTACAGGAAGCTTAAGCTTAATACACACTCTCAGGTTCTACTCAGAAATGCTGATTTAAAAGATGATGGATGCTCTTTTTAACATGAACTTTAAAATTGGGTTTAAGCAGTCTTTTGGAACTCACAGGGGATGATGATGAAAATGATGATGACGATGATGTGCACGAAGTTTCCATTTTAATAAATATGAAATATTGGACATGGAGACTTCATTATTTTGACCAAGGTGGTCTGAGTCAAGAAACTGGATAGAGAAAAATCTTTCGCACCTGTGCATTGCCTAATCATCTAAATGAAGAGATATACTCTAATGCTTTGTTGACAGTGATCTTTCAATTAACATGTGTGAATCTGAGTATGTTTGGGAACCTCTGAGTTCTCAAAGAAAGACAGTCTACAACTTGGCAGGAAAATTTGAGGAGATCCAACTGTTCAAACAGTAAGCTCTGTAAAAAGAAAACAGCATGACAAATCTGACAGTGAAGAAGTTCTGTTTGTCACAGTCTAGAAGTTTTTTTGGTGTGAGGGTGGGCATGCCCACCAACCTCTTTGGGCATCAGTATTCTTACCTCCAAAATGAAGGCTCTAAGGAAATAGTCCGTTGATTGTCTTCCAGCTCTGAATTCTGCAGAAATTTTATGAGACTGTTGAGAGACAAATAAATGTCATGTGGTCCATAAACATCTAGTGGTCAATGAAGAAAATATTAGCAATCATTATGTTCACCATCTATTAGGTACCAGAAGCTATGCTTCATGCTTTGTTTATCTTTTCCCCGATACCCTCCCCCCCCCGCCCCATCCAGCAAGCTAGGTTTCATTTCCTTCATTTTATATATGAGAAAATTATGATTCAGAGAAGAGAGGCAGAATAATGTAGGGGTTAAATGCAAGGATTCTACAGCCTCAAGATCTGTTTCCCACTGATATCTCCATGATCCTAGGCAAGTTACTTAAGGATCTCTAAGCTTTAGTTCCTCACTTTTAAGATGAGGATTATAGTAACATTTTCCTCAGGGCACAATTATGTATGATACATATTACCCAAGTGTTTGCACTAACCAGTTTAAATGTTTTGCTAGGGCTGAGATTTGATGCTGTTTTTTTTACTTTGAAGGCTGTGCTAGTTTCTTGCAAGATCTTGAGGAGCAATCCAACTCTTTTGAGTCCAGGTGCATCATTCAGACCAAAAGTGTGTGTCTGCAGGCACCGACAGGAACAACATCGTGCTTCCACACTAAGGCCAATGCAGTCAGTAAGCCATTCCATATTCACAGCAACCTTGAGTCAAATCTGTGATTCAAATGAAGATTTTAGTTCCAATATCAGATCTGCATTGCAATGAAATTCACACACACACAATCACACACGCAGTGGTTTATAAGAAATGGCTGCCAAAAAGTCATGAAAAAGGGAACTTTTCCACAAACTTTTTGAAATCCCTTTGCCTATCAGCACTTTTCGAGGTGGAGCAAGCAAGTGTAATTAATAAGTGAGTAAATGAAGTCAGAGAATGTTTTGTTCAGTAAGGGAATACAAACCAAACACTGATTTCCCTGTATTCTAGCCAAGGTCTCACTCCTCTCAGGAGCACCTTCCATTTAGCAGTGCTCCTCATATCAGTTAAGATCTCCCAGTCGACCTTCCCTGCCGATTCAATGATTCTCTTTTAAAAAATGTTACCTGACTATATTTTTAGTCTGTAACAAGTTCAGCTTAGTTCTGTAAATACTGTTCTGTTCATGCCTACTCTTCCTTGTATTGCTCTTAAAATGTCTCTACATATTGGGATAGATACACACAGGCATTATATTGCTACTAGGTGGTGTGTTGGTCGACTGATTGGTGATAAATAACTAGTCAAAACAATCAGACAGAGCAGTCAGTTCCTCCCCTGGCTACAGCAGGCTGGTTAATGAGCGATGATGGACACTGTGTTCCAGCAGAGGGCAGTAGGATACGCTATGCCAAGGCATTGGGAGCAAGCTGTTAATATTTAGAAATGGTAATCTTTTTGGTAGATTGAAGGAAAATCAATGTGAAAGGTTGATGGGGAGGAAAAAAAGAGAAGGGAAGAAGTTTACATTAATCTTTTCATAACTTAGAATCAAAATGCATTTCTCCTTTTAACTTTTTCTGCTTCCAAGGATTGATAGATGACAAAAAGCATTCATCACCACAAAATCCTATGCTTCAAATTATTTTAAATTATCTTCTGTATTAAAATTATCTCTCTTCTACATGGCACTTCCTTTGGAAGGGAGTATAAAGAATATAAATTTTCCCTGTGGCTGCTAGCTTATTTTTGGGGATGGGGTGGGGTGGGGCCTCACTGCTCTCTGGCGGTGGGAGTAGGAGACCCAAGCCCCACTGCTGGAATTGAACCTCCGTCCCAGTGGGCCACAGTCCCGCGCACAACCACTACGCCACCGGGGCTCAGTCCCGGCTGCTAGCTTATTTAAGGAGTTAAATGTAGATATTTTCTCTATTAACAGATTTTCTAGCTAAATTGGTGTTTTATAAGTTTATTTGGCCAATATTTTTAATAACTCAGAAAATTAGGGAGGACATCCTTTTACAGCTTATATCACTTTTCAAACCTTGCTTATTCAGACCCACACCTAAAAGCATGTTAGGATATGCAGACAGTTTCTCCATCCTCACCCTTTGATCTTGCCACCTGTATGATCATGTCTCCTATCCAGTCACTCTCTTGGATATAGCTGTCATTCACACACATTACACAACCTTTGTTCATCTGCCACTGTGGCAATCACCATTTCTTGCCATTTCCATCCAGGTAGTTGGGAAGTAGAGAAGTAAGAGCACTCAGATATCACCCAGATAAAGATGCCTTGATGTAGCTCAGCATTAGACACTGACAGATGGGGCTCTCTATCAGTAACTAGGTTGCTTCTTAGCTGCACAGAAGATAAAAGGATGGCTGAGGAAGAAGACTGAGCCACAATAGGAGGAGGAATGATTTGCTGAGCAATGTTACACAGGCAACAATTTTTTGTTGGTGGTAGCTCTTATTTCATGTTACACTTATCATCTTTATATGATATATATTCAATATATATATTTTAATGGAAAAGATCAAATATAAAAAAGAGAGAATGTACCCCTTGTATTTATCACACAGAAGTAGAAATGATTGAGGCATAGTCATTTTCATTTCTCTATGGCCTTCATCCCTGATTATTTTCAAGGAAATTCCAGTATTCTATCACATACAATAGCTTTCAATGCTGTTTTAGATGAAAGTCCGAGGATAGATGGCCTCAAATCTTGCACAATTATTGCATTTTATAGGACAGGAGTTGTTTGGGTTGCTATGACTTGGAGCGGGTGGCAGTGAGCTCAGTTTTCTTGGACGGTCTATTTTGTATTAGTACCATTTGTCTGTCAGTTAGTGTGGTGCTGGAAGCTGTGTCACTGCTATTTCAAATGCCAGCAATCCATGTATTGAGCAAATAATGAGAGAAATTGACATCTATAAAGAGGGATGCTGTTTCAGAATGGGAGGAAGGCTTATCAGTGACATGCAGATGATCCAGTCTTGCTTGAGGAAACTGAAGAGGACTTGTAGCACTTGCTGATAAAGAGCAAGGACTGCAGTCTTCAGTTGAGAGTACAACTCAATGTAAAACTGACCAACATGCCCACAACTGGTCAAATAGGAAAAATGATTGTGTTAGTCCAGGTAGACCAGAGAAACAAATTCATAAACACACACGTACATATAAGGGAAAGGCTTATATACAAGGGGAATGGAACATTGAGAAAGTATCCCAACCCATCCAGTCCCTGGTCATAAGTCTGATATTAGCCCATATGTTCAATACCAGTCTATAAAGTCTTCTGACTCATGGAGCACATGCAGTGATACCAGGACAATCACAGGCCAGTGGGTGCAGAGTCTTCTGTATCCAGCAGCAGTAGAAGAACCCAGTGTGGCAGGGGTCTCTCTATGGCTTTTCTGGCTTCAGAGGTCTGGTTCCATCAGCCTGTGTGGCTTCTTCTTTGACTCCTTTAGTTCCTAGGAATCAGAGTTCATCAGCATGGTGCCATTTTGTCTTGTCAGTAGAGCGTCTCCAAGGAACTGAGTGCATAGTCTCTTACCTTCACCAGGGAAATATCATGAGACTTCCCAGAATTCTCAGATAAAGTCATTCCCACACAGAGGTCTCATTGGCCATCTCCAGATTGACAGGCTAGACTCCACCCCTACACGTCCAATCATGAAATTGACACCAAAGTACATGACTATCATAATGATACATGGAGAAAAGATGAATCAGCGTTGTCAAGAATTTTGTCTTGCTTGAATACGCAATGCATGTTCCTGGGAGTAACAGTGAAGAGATCAAAGGACTCGTTACACAGTGAAAATTCTGCAAGACACTTCTTCAAAGTGTTGAATAACAATCAGGTTACTTTGAGGACAGAGATGAGCTTATCCAAACCTTTGGTATTCTCCATTGCCTCATATGGGTGTGAAAATTGGATATTGAATAAGGAAGACCAAAAAGAATTGGTGCATTTGAGTTATCATGCCAACAAAGAATACTGAAAGTACTATAAGAACCACAAGAACCGTCACACCCTGCCCCGAACTGAGTCGTGGGAAAGGCCAAGTAGTCAGGCTCTTTAACTTGCCGGGAGCTACCCCTGTGGAGGGTGGGAGGTGATAGGAGCTTGATTCTCCCAGTGGGAGAGCATGTGCCCACCCTATTTGGCTGACAATCAGCTCCGATTGTATTGGAACCGGTGGTGCTATTTCTGCCACCCGGGATTCGGATTGGCGTTCTGATCAGCTGCGCGCCATCTTTTTCCCCTAAATTTTCTCTCTCCCTTTTCCCCTGCGTCCTGCTTGGGTATAGCAGGTTGTCGGTGCAGGTGCTCAGACTGAGCTGAGCGTGTAGGGGCTGGATATTGGACTGGACTAGCTTCGCGCCATTTCCCCCTGCCCTTGTTCCCCTTCCTTTTCTCTCACATGTTGCTCTGGTATAACAGGTCTGTGTCGGCGCGAGCGATCTTACTGTGCTGAACATGTAGGGGCTAGAATTCAGACCCAACCAGCTTTGCGCCATTCCTCACCCACCCTACCCCACGCTTTTTTTTTTTCTTTCTTTTTTCTTTCTCCCCTCTTCCCCTGAGTGCTGCTTGGGTATAGCAGGTCTGTGTCGGCTAGAGCAATCTGACTGTGCTGAACACATAGGGGCTGAAATTGGGACCTAACCAGCTTCGTGCCATTTCCCCCCTTCCTTTTAACCAGCATGCTGCTCGGGTATAGCAAGGCTGTGTCAGCGCGAGTGATCCGACTGTGCCTGCCTGAACACAGACCACACGCTAGTTTTTTGTGGTACCTGATCTGCTACGTGGGAATTCAGACCAGACCAACTGTGCCCAGTTTTAATATTATTTTTTTCTCCTTTCTCTTTCTTTTTTTCCTTCTTCGTCCTTCCCCCTCCCCCACCCCCCGCCCTCATGTGCCGTTCTCGTGAGGCAGGCAAGCATTGGAGTGGGAGGCCTGACCATGCTGGAACGCGTAGCTGCATACAGCTCTTGAGTGGCGGGCAACCAGCAGCGTGGGAGATCTGACCGGACCTTGTTGGAAAGTATTGCCCATGCTCTGTGTGTTTTTTTCCCCCCTTCCTTTCTCTTATTTTATATATATTTTTCTTTTCTTTTTCTTCTTTCTCCCACAACCCCACAAGCGGCGTGTGAGACCCGGCCTGACGTCAGTTCTCACTAATAACACGTTCGTAGAGGCGAAAGTGATTGGGAGAGCCGACCGTTTGTGGCATTCCCTGGCTACCTGGAAGGCTGGGAGATTCCACCAGACGGCGGCTCTCACTGCTGCTTTCGTAAAGGCGACAGCCAAAGGGGAGGAGGCTGGGACTTGCACATGATATGCCCTCTTTCTCTGAGCAAGTGCTAGATC
>PVJH01015299.1:0-54074 GCA_004026705.1 Nesogale talazaci
ATGTCATTTCAGAAAGCCACAGGTAAGAGAGCTCTACTCTGCCCCATAGGGTTGCTGGGAATTGGTACCGACTTGATGGCAATGAGGTTTTGTTTGGTTTTTTAAAAGGAACACCTGAGAAATACAACTGTAAGTTCACCTGAAATTAGAAAGTGTTGAGGACTCACTGAATCCAGAGCGATCAGTCATCTCTTTTATAAAAGACAAGCAAAGAACTAGAGAGACCTCAAAGGTGGAACTAGGATGTTCAGCAATGTCATGAACTTACAGTCAAAACCAGAGACCTTCTCCTGGTTGGGGAGAAAGTTGAGACAAGAACAACAAGAAGAGGCTTTTGTGTTTGAAGACCTATATAACCTTACTCTAAAAGGCTTATTGAAAATTGCAACTCATCTAAGGAGATAAAAGAATGGTTAACCTCAAATGCAGAAAAGCAAATGAGAAAATGCCTCTAGAAGCACTTTGCTAAATATGGTAGCTGGGCAGTGGGAAACTAGCAAAGAGAGATTCAGGCTGCTGGAGGTGGGGAGAAGTATGGCTGCTGACCCGTTCCCACCGGCCTGTTCCTCGCAGTAGTGGAACTTGGAGACGTCTGAAGACATACATAAATGAATTCTGGTATTATCTGCTTTCCATTAAAGTCCATCTGATATTAGCAATAATATTTCTCATTCTAGGTCCTCTTCTAAATCTGGCTTGAGTTTCTGTCAGTTTCCTTTTGGTACACTGCAGCAACTGCCTTTGAATTGTCTTCAGCAACATTTTACTTACCTGTGATATTAATGATATAGCTTGATAATTTTCACATTCTGTTAGATTGCCTTTCTTTGGAATGGACATGGAATTGGATCTCCTCCCATTGAGTATCTGGTGTCTCTCTTTCAAAGTTCTTCAATTGAGTGTTTCCAGCTTTTGATTCATTTGTGGAAGCACCTCAAGTGGTATTTCTTTTTTTTTTTTTTCTTTTTGGGTGGGGGGCATCACTGTTCTCTGGTGGTCGTGGGAGCTACCCAGTGCTGCTCCTGAGAGCCACCGCTGGATTTGAACCGCCAAGCCCGCAGCCTGCAGTCCCGCATTCAACCACTTTACACCACTGGGACTCAGCCCCTCAAGTGGTATTTCATTAATTCCTGGGAACTGTTCTTTTCCCAGTTCCCTCAGGGCAGCCTTGACCTCTTTCTGAAATACCATCAACTCTTGAGCTTACATCACTCCTGACCCAGGTGAACATAGACCGACCCTTTTAGGTACAGTATTCCTGAGTATTCCTTCTATCTTATTTTGCTGCATCCTGTGCTATTCACTCATCGAATTCATCACTATTTGCTATTTGAGGCTTAATTTTTTTCCCTCCAATTCTTTTAGCTCAAAAAATACCACATGCCCCAAAGATGATGTTCCTGCTCAGAGCAAACAATGCATGGGGAGGACCGTAGGACTGGTCCTACCAGGAGACACAGCATCCCTCACTGAACCATGATGGCACAGCGGACAGCACTAGAGATACAGTGCAGGAATAGTGCACAGTCTGACCCCACCACACTGGAGTGAGACACTGAGGGCATGCAGTAGAGCAGCAGGGGGACCAGAGTGATGACCCCCCGGAGAATACCAAAAATAGATTTTGGAGACAGAATGTGGCATTCCATCAGACTCAATTGGAAAACACTCGGAAAAGCCACATAAAGGCCAACAAACAGATCTTGAACTATTTATAGGTTTTTTTCATTTTTGCCAGTGGCTTTCTTTTTGTTATTGTTATTTTGTTCTTGATTTCTGCTGCTGTTGTTTTTTGTTGGTTTTTTACTTCCTTTGTTGTTTCATTTGACTTTCTCTGTTTTTTTTGCATTTATTAATATATCTGCATGTTTATCTAGATAAGATAGGTGGGATGAACAACTCAGAGATGAAAAGAATGGGACCAATGGTTCTCAGGGGGGATATGGGAGAAGGGGAGGTGGGAGAAAGAAAGGGGTGTGTGGGTGATCAATCCAGAGTTGAGGAAACAACAAGTGAACTAAAATAAATGGAAGGAAGGTCGTAGGATACCTAGTGGGGCTCAATCAAGGGCGATGTAGCAGAGAGGAATTACTAAACCTGAATGAAGGCCAAACATGATGGTGGGACAAGAAGGAAGTAAAAAGGATAGATAGATAGATAGATAGATAGATAGATAGATAGATAGATAGATAGATAGATAGATAGAAACAGAACTATGTACCCATATCTATATGTTAAGAATTAAGGTTGCAGATGAAGTTTGGGCCTCAACCAAAGTTCTCCCTTAGCATAGAACACTTTGTTCTAATGATCCAGCATTCTGTGAAGCTCATCTTCCTGACATGATCATTGAAGACAAAATGGGGACATGAGCAAATGTGAAGAAAGCTGATAGTGCCTGGCTATCAAAAGATATAGCATCTGGAGTCTTAAAGGCTAGAAGATAAATAAGCAGTCATCTAACTGAGAAGCAACACAGCCCTCAGGGAAGAAGCAAACCAGCTTGTGTGATCATAAGGTATGGGAACAAGTATCAGGCATCTAAGACTCAGTATAAATCCATAGCCAAGGTGAATTGGGGTAGGGGGCATGGTGTAGAGACCCAAAGCCCATCTGTGGACAATTGGACATCCTTTCACATAGTGATCATAGGGAAAAGCTGAGCAGTCAGGGTGCAGTAGAGCACCAATGAAACACACAACTTTCCTCTAGCTCTTTGGTGATACCTTCACCCCATTATCCTGACTTCAATTCTACCTTACAAATTGGATTAGACCAGAGCATGCACACTGATATAGATAAGAGTTGGTAACACAGGGCATCAAGGATATATAAACTCCTCAGGGCCAACAAGGAGAGTAGAGATACAAGAAGGATTAAAGGAGGGTGTGGGGGGGACATAGGAGGAACCAATCACAAGAATCAATCTTGAACCCCCTCCCAGGGGGATGAATAACAAAAAGTGTGTGATGGGGCAACAGAGGATGATGTAGTATTTGAAAAAAATAATCTATAGCTTACCAGACTTTGTGAGGGAGAGTGGGCAGGGGAGGCAGGGAGAAGAAATGGGGAGCTGATATCAGGGGTTCAAGTGGGAAAAGAATCATTTGAAAATGATGATGGCTGCATATGTGCAAATGTGCTTGACACCTTGCAGGAATATATGGATTGTAATAAGAGATGTAACAGCCCCCCAATAAAGGTTTTTTTAAAAAAGAAATGCTATCTGGGTTGAGAGCAATGAACACTTTGTCTTCTGAAGCTGCCCTCTGAAATCTTTTGTTCTGCTCTTTGGCTTCACCATTTCTTCCATTTGCTGTAGCTGTTCTAAATTCAAGAGCAAGCTTCTGGGTTTCTTCTGACATTCATTTTGGTCTTTTATTCCTTTTCTGTCTTTTAAATGATGGTTTGCTTTCTTTGTGTAGGAGATTAGTGATCTCATCCCTCAACTTGTCTGGGTCTTCTGTCATTAGTGCTCATTGTGTCAAGTTTGTTTTTGAAATGCTCTCTAAATTCAGTTTGTAAATAAATTCTCTAGGTCATATTTTGTCTCCCTGGGTTTGCTTTAATTTTTTTCATTTTCAACTTGAACTTTCATATGAGCAATTGAGGATCACAGTTGGTCCTTGGCCTTATTCCGATGGATGATATTGACATTCTACACTATCGTGGAGGCCATATTTTCCAAAGACTACAGATTCTTAGTTTTTGCTTTAAACCTGCACATTCCAATCATCAGTATTACCAATGTATCTTAATTGTATGCTTGACCAATTTCAGACTGCAGAAGCTTGGGAAAATCCTGAATTTTTTTTTCATCTTTGGCATTCATGGTTGGTGGATAAATTTGAATAATAGTCATATTAACTGGCCTTCCTTAAAGACATATGGATATTATCCCATCACTGAGAGCATTGTACTGAAGTGTAGTTCTGTTAACTCCTAAATATTGACTACAGAAATTAACTGCCATCAAGTTGAGTGTGATCAAGTCTCCCCTCTGCCTCCTCCACCTCCACACTTCTCTTGACTCCAGGCTTATGGCATCTCTGGCTCATCCATAGCAATGGCCTCTCATCTTCAACCTCTGTACTCAAATCTCTAGCCTTTCTACTATTATCCTTAGGAGAATCAAGCCTTCCCTTGCTGCTCCTGGGCTTCAGAGGCTCTGCAAGGTTTTCCATCAACTACAGAACCATTGTTCCTCAAACAGTGCTATGTGATTTGGGAGTTGCCCTCTGTCCTATCTGCTGCAGCTCCCCAACATGCCCCTGCAGCATGTCACTCTGAAACTTTCAGGGTACCCTACATGGAGGATAGTTTTTGCTTCCATCATGTCCTTCCCCTATGTACCTGAAAGACCCATCCAGCAGGGCTTCCTGTTCACCTCTCACCTATCTTTGAAGACTCAAATTGATTGCCACCTCTTCTCTGGTACCCCCTGTGACCTTGGTCCCGCTTCTTCGTTTCAGAGCTCCTGGATATGGTTTGGCATCGTGCTCCTTACTTTCTGTTGTAATTATTTATAAATCGGCCTGTCTTCCTCATGGTAAGTCATTGAGAATGGAAAACCCCTGACAATGAGTGTGCTGAGAACCTGTTGCCATCAAGTAGACCATGCTTCAGAGAGATCCTATATTCACAGAGACAAGGTAGAACTGCCCCAAAGGCTATCGTCTTTAAGGAAGAAGACAGCCACAGTCTGTTTTCCCTGTGGAATGACTGGTGGATGACAAGTTGAAGTTCTTGAGAATATTGATGTAATACATAAAAGAAGTAGAATTGACCTAATGGGTATTAAAAACAAATATCAGACTGTTCATTTGGATTGAGCTTTCCGTTTGCTGTGAGGAGAGGCTGTAAGTACCAATATGGCTCTCCTAATCATGAGTGTCAGAGCTCATTAGCTGTTTAGAGTCCCCAGGGGAACTTGACACAGCCATAAGGAGTTATTCTACAAGGATTAGGAAAAATATTAGCAGTGTTTCCTGTCTGGTCACTCGTTGGTACACTTGATATTTCAAAAAGACTACTTACAGCAGAGTGTGGTAGCACTCAGCTAAGCACTCAGCTGGTGTGTTAGTCGTGTAAACTAGAAAAACAAATGCATACGCGTGCATATGTATATAGGACAGAGTTTTATATGCAAAAGCCATTGAATATTGAGGAAACACTCCAGCCCAGTCTAGATCAAGTCCATAAGTCCAATATTAGCCCATATATGTACAATATCACTTAAAAAGTCCTTTTCTGATACACAAAATACATGCAATAACACACAATGCAGGAAGATCACAGTCCAGTGGGTGGAAGGTCTTGTGGATCCAGCGGCAATATAAGCATCTCGGCACTGGCTACTCCAGCTCCATAGTTCTGGTTCCATCAGCCTCTCTCCATGTGTCTTCTCAACAGGGATGTCTCGCACGGAGTGAGCATGTCTCCCATGTCCAGTGAGTTATTTACCTCCAAATAAGATCATCAAGCTATGACCTGATTGACAGGCCAACCTCCACCCCATTCACTCTCAAGTCTCAAATTGACACCTGAATATAGAATCCCGTAACAGGTAACTGAAAACTCATCAGTTTGAACCCAACAGAGGTTCCACAGGAGGAAAGAATCAGGTAAGTTTCTCTTATAAAGACGACAGACTAGGGATATTTCTAAGGCAGTTTCTATTGGGTCATGATGAGGCTCAACAGCACCTTACAACAACACCCAACCTTGGCAGGTGTCTAACCTTTCCTGAGTCTGGTTCCTCTATTGCAAAAATGGGGGAACCATGAGAATCCTCCTCATGGGCCTGTGAGGATTTAAGCCGCTGCTCTTGTTGCTCAGGGCCATTGAGTATCTTCCAGTCCACGGTGATCTGATGTACAGGGATACAAAGCACTGCACTGTCCTGTGCATCCTCACCATTAGTGTTATGTGTGAGCCCATTGTTGCAGCCACGGTGTCCATCGACCTTGTCATGGACCTTCCTTGTTTTCACTGCCATTCTGCTTTACCAGGCGTGGTGTCCTTTTCCAAGGGTTGACTTCCCCGGATAACAAGTCCAAAGTATATAACAAGTCCAAAGTCCCTCACCAGCCTCCTGTCTTTAAACAATGCTGGCCCAGAGTAAGTATTTAGTAATTCTGGTTGTAGTTGTTGCTATAGTTATCATTTGATATCATACTGAAAGTGTTGGCGGTCTCTACTAATGGTGTCTAGGATATTTTTCCCTTTGCTTGACAAACTACAGAAGCAAGAATGTCCTCATGGGTCTTTGATTGTTATAATTTTTAAGGCAAAACTGAGCACTGAACTTTTAACAATGGCAATGAACATTCGTGTAGAGGCCGTGTAGAGAAATGTGCTCATTTCTTCAGGTTTCCACCCATGAGACTATCGGGCAGGTGATAAAGGTTTGGGATTTCTTGGGCATAGCTGAATGCCCTGACTAGCGGCAGACTAGTCCTTCAATTTTGAATAAAATGAGTGGAAGGTATCTGAGAAACGCTGCTCTTTCTGCTTGAGTGAATATCTGTCATGCTTCGTACATCTACTGAAGCAATTAACACACACAAAGCTATATTTGCTAAGCCAATGCTCCCCAACGGGGGTGTTAGCCTGTACCAGTGAATAGTAAAAACCTCTCTGAATTTTTCAGCAAGCTGGCTGTTCCCTGAGCCCCTCTCCAGACAGCCTTGGGGCAATTCCTGCACATTTGCTTGCATCTGCTGCCGGACACCTTTTCCCCCTTATGTATAAATGTTTCCCCTATTCAGGCTTCCTGATGTTCCTATAGAGTGGCAACCAGCTTTGATGCTGATTCTATATGTCTCTTCCAGTAGTCCAGGTGCTCCCAACCCTGACAGCTTGCTGGAAATATCCGAGGAAGTCTTTTTAAAAATGACTCACCCAAGGACCAACTCCAAAGAATCTTGGTGGAATAATAGGTTCTGTATTTGAGCTGCTAACTTCAAGATCGGAAGTTCAAACCCACCAACTTCTCTAAGGATAAAAGATGGTGCTTTCTGCTCCCGTAAAGATCTACAGCCTTGAAAAGCCTCAAGGGTCAGGTCTATTCTGCTCTATCTGGTCAGAATTGACATCATAGTAATGGGTTGGATCTATTGCATAACATTTATGTCAGAAGCTAGGGGTTGAGCATAGTCAGCAATGATTGGACCATGGCAATCAGGTGTGCATACCATGGGGGTAGATCTCATTTGGAAGCTCAGTTCCCCCTCTGTTCTTGTATTCAGTCTCATACCGTAGCTTCTGCTTGTCTCTCAGTTTGAGTAACTGGCTAATGGTCTCAAACCTTGCTGCCTGATCTTTCTATTTGACAACTAGGTATATTTCCAAGTTCTACTGGAAAGGCGACACCCCCTCCCCCACCCCCAGCATATTCTTGCCACTTGTCCATCTTACCCTTTGCAGTTGTGTCCCTGGTGAGAGGCATCATGTTCAGGGACCTGGCCTGTTTGCCGATTCTGGCCCTGGCATGACTGCTTGCATAGCCACAACTGCCTCGCCCACGATGCCTGTGTCATGCCCTGTTAAGTCAGCATCCAGAGTCATTCACTCTGACTGGATGCCATCACACGAACTTCTTGCCCAGATCACCTCACATCACTAGTCCACAAAGCATCAGAATGTCATCCCGTGCCTGATGAAGTTCCTTCCATCAACCAAGGGCTTTTCTATCACTAAACTGATGGCATTCAATTTATCTGGTCTTTTAATCTGAGGTTAGAAGTCACATCCTTCCAACTTTTTGCTTGTTGCTGTTATAATGTCCTTTCTGTTCAGAAATAATGTTGACAGTGGATGACAACAGAATCGTGGCAAGATAAAATAAAAATTGGAAAACCTTATGTATGTTCCACATTTTTGTTTTTTCTTTTCAATTATTGAACCATGAAATCCCCAGACTTGGGAACTAGTGAGCTAGAAGATCTCCAGTGATCTCCATCCCCAAATGACAGCTCAACCCTGATGGGTAAGTCTTGTGTCCAGACCCCAGGACCACTCTCTCTCTCATTGTCTCACTGCCTCTTGAGGTCTGTGCCCTCTTTCTGCACACCACTGCATACTCGCTTTCTTAGATCGCACTTGTCTGGATTAGAGTCTGTCCTATCACATGTGATGGACTAAGCTGTCTTTTCAGCCACAAGCCAAAAGGACAAATATAATGGTTGATACTCCCTCCGCAGGACCAGAGGTTTTTTCCCCTAAAGATCACCTAGCTCAGTGGTTCCCAAGGCTGAGGATTTTATGGCCCAGGAAGTTAAAGAACCAACACAATCTTTGGGACAAACATAAGGTTGTTCACTGTGTGTGTTTGTCTGTGAACTCAGGGCACATCTACTCTTAACACCATCATTTCCTAATGGAAATCACATTAAAATAAAACTAAGCTCATGCTATCTAGTCAATTCAAACTCACAGAGACCTTCTACAGGGTTCCTGAAGCTATAAATCTGGGTAGAGCATAAAGACTAAAACCTAAGGAGCAGCTGGTGGTTTGAACAGCTAACCTTATGACTAGCAGACCCATTGCCACCAGGACTCCCTAAGAAAGAATATTACTGTGTGCCAAAGTCAAGAAGTACGGAACTCAGAGAAGAGGAAATCCTTTGACTACAATGAGTTGAGTGTTTTTTACAGACTGCAAACGGTGTCTTTATTCAATGTATCTCAGTGAAAAGTTGGTTGTGGATGAGTGTTTTAGAATGTGACTTGTAGTGCAGGTCCTACATCATCCCCCGGCTCACCCAGCAGTTAAAAAACCATCAGCCTCTCCAAGGGAGAAAGATGAGACTTTTTCCACTTCTGTAAAGAGTTTCAGAACCTCACAGGGGCAGTTCTACCCTGTCCTGTGAGGTCACTAAGGGTGTGATGGCAATGAATTTGGGTTTGAGTTTTAGTCGGCAGGCCAGCAGCAGACCTGGGCTAGCATCTAGCTCTTCTGATTCCTAGCCAAGGTCAAGGCAGGCCCCTGCCCAACCCAGACTCTTCTCCAACTGTATCTTCTCCCTCTTTTTCTTTGCAGC
The DNA here is from genome assembly GCA_004026705.1 of Nesogale talazaci. Classification (NCBI taxonomy): domain Eukaryota; kingdom Metazoa; phylum Chordata; class Mammalia; order Afrosoricida; family Tenrecidae; genus Nesogale; species Nesogale talazaci. The sequence continues at coordinate 9,045 of PVJH01015299.1, forward strand.
ATCTGCTCCCTAACTGGCCCCTACTCTGTCCCCACAAAGGTGTGCTCTTCTGCTGCTTCTTACCTTTTGCTGCTTCAGCTAAAACAAGACGCAAGATTAAGGAGCTGGATAAGAATAACAGACGCCCAAAGAGTCTGGAGGCAAACATGACAGGATCGATGGTTCCGGGATAGGAGACATGGGAGAGGGGGAGGAGGAGGAAAGGCGGTGATGTCAACCTGCCCAGGGAAAAGGGATTAACAATTGATACAAAATCAGTGACAAGGTCAGGGAGAGAAGTCTTATAGGGGTTGATTGAAACTAATGCAAGAGAGAAAAATACTGAAACCCAAATGGAGGCTGAGCATGATAGTAGGACAGGAGGAAAGCAAATGGAAATAGAGGAAGGGACTGGGGGATAATGGACATTTATAGAGGTTCAAATACAGGTATGTATATAGGTATGTATGTATATGTACATGTACATGTATATGTATGTATAGGTATATACATATGGGTATATAGGTATATAGGTGTGCCTATAGGTATATAGGTGTGTATATGTATATAGGTACATATATTTATAAGTGATGATGGGGAAATAGACTGATGCATACTTTTAGGGTTAGTAGTAGGACAGATGGGCATTGGACCTCCACTCAAGTACTTCCTTGGTGCAATAACACTTTGTTCTATTAAATTGGCATTCCAAGATGCTCACCTTTCCGACAGGATCACTAAAGACAAATGTGTGCATAAACAAAGGTGGTGAAGAAAGATGTTGGTGACCGACAATCAAAAGAGGTAGTGTCTGGGGTCTTAAAGGCTTGAAAGTAAACAAGCAGCCATCTAGCTCAGAAGCAACAAAGCCCACACGGAAGAAACACACCAGCTTGGGGGATCATGAGGCATCAAAGGGATTAGATATCAGGCTTCAAGAACTAAAAAGCATAACATTGCGTGCTCACTTTCCTGATATGATTGCTGACAACAAATGTGTGCATAAGCTAATATGGTGAAGAAAGTGGATGGTGACCAGCTTTCAAAGATATAGTATCTGGTGTCTTAAAGGCTTGAGTAAACAAGCGGCCATTCAGTTCAGAAGCAACATGGCCCACATGGAAGAAGCACACCAGCCTGTGTGATCACAGGGTGTTGAAGGGATTCAGTGTCAGGCATCAAAGAACTAAAATTATATCATTATTAATGAGGGGGAGGACAGATTGAGGACCCCAAGTCCACCAATAGGTGAAGCGACATTCTCTTGCAGAGGGGTTGCAGGGAGGATATGAGCCAGCTAAATTACAATCAGGTAGCAATGAAAAATGCAGCTTTCCTCTAGTTCTCAAATGCTGCCTCCCACTCACTATCATGACCCCAATTCTACCACACAAATCCAGCTAGACCAGGGGGAATACAGTGAAGTTGGAAACGGGGAATTTAGGATAGATGATCCCTCAAGACTAGTAGTAGGAGTGGTGGTAACAGGAGAGTGGAGGGATGGTGGAATAGAAAGGGGGAACCAATTTCAGGGATCTACATGTTACCTTCTCTCTGGAGCACGGACAACAGGGAAGTGAGTGAGGGGACACATTGGATAGTATACAGTATGAAAATAATAACAATTTGTAAATTACTAAGGGTTCATGGGGGGAAGGAAGGGAAATATGGGAAGCTGATACTGGGGCCCTGGGTAGAAGGAGGATGTTTTGAGAGTGATGATGGCAACAAGTGTGCAAATGTGGCCTGCATACAATTGATGTATGTATGGATCGTGATGGGAGTTGTATGAGCCCCCAATAAAATGATTCATTTAAAAAAGGAGGGAGGGGGAAGGAGAAGCTTATACCAAGGGATCAAGCAGAAAATATTTCGAAATGAATATGGTAATATGTGTACAAACATGCTTGATACAAGTGATGTATTGAATGTTATAAGAGCTGTGAGAGCCCCCAATAAAATAATTGGGAAAAAAGATTTAAAAAAAGCATAACAGGTGGCACTCATTAACTGACCACCAAGCGCCGCTTTCTCCATCTGTCTGTCATTGCTGGATCCTGAGGCATCTTCTGTGCTAATCTGATGCTAGGGTCTAGGGCACCGTACACAGGGAAGGCTTCAAAACACTCGTGGGCAATGTTGATAGTGGTTTTAATCTATTTTTTCACAAGCCTTTCGAAGCCTCATATTTCAAATGCCACCAGGGCCACACAGGGGTCCACTGAGCTTCCAATTGAATACGGACTAGAGAGAAAGGCCTGGTGGTAGATTTCTGAAAACGAACCAATGGAAAGCACCGAAATAGAGTGGGAGAAAGTGCTGGGGGGTGAGCCTTGGGGGTTGTAAGACACTCAAAATACACCGCTGCCACAGCCATGCACCCGTCTCTACCTGCCACCATGCTGAGAGTGCGCCACTGGCCCGTATCCCACCTTGATGTGCACCAGGTCAGCATGAGTCTGAGCCGACTCAATAGCCACCAACGGGGGAGCGGCAGGTGCAGGGCCAGGTGCCTGCTCTAGCCTCTTCTAGCCGGGTCTGTAAGTGTGAGTATCTGTTTTCCAGAGAAGCAAATGGAAGCCACAGGGGGGCTTGACTCTAATGCCGCGGTTGATGTGAGGGGCTATTGAGTGGGTCCCGAGGCTCAGCCCCCTCCGTGCACTGCAGAGTGAAACGCCGCTGGTCATGGGCCATCCGCACACACGGTCTTAGGTTTGACCCCATTATTGCAGCCACGGGGTCAATCCACCTTGTTGAGGGACTTTCTTTTTTTAATCACAGCCGCCCCCCCCACCCCCAACCACTTTACTGAGCATGCTCTCCTTCTACAAGGACAAATCTCTCCTGACAATAAGGCCAAAGCATAAAGCCACACCATCCTGGCTTCCAAGTGGCATCCCGGCTGTACCTCTTCCAAAGCAGATTTGTGTCTTCTTTTGGCAGTCCTTGGCACTCTCAATAGTCTCCACCAGTGCAACCATTCAACTGCACGGATCCTTTTAGAATCATTTTATTGGGGGCTCGTATATTGCTTATCACAATGCACCCATCCATACATGGTGCCAAGCACTTTCGCGTGCCCGCTGCTATCATCCTTCTCACACCACCTGCCCCTCCACCTGAGTCCCTCACATTGGCTTCTCGTCCCCTCCTCTCCTGCTCTGTCTTTCTCATTTGCCATCCAACTCTCACAAGCATATGAGATGACTGAGAATACCATGCCTTGGGCCAGGCGTGCTTCAGTCCTCAAAGTAACACCTTTGTTTTTCAACACTTTGAAGAAGCCCCGAATTGGGGGTTAATAAATACCAGAGCCTTGGTTTCAAATCAGATTCGTCTTATTCCAAGACTGTGGGCCTATGCTCAGTTTCCTGTCTTGGAAGCAGGTGTAGGGATCCTGATCTCAATGACACCATTCCTGACCTTTCACTTGCCCTCATCTTCTGGAAAACACAGACATCATCAGCATGCTTCGAGATCTCCGGCTGTTTGCTTTGCTTTTTTTGCTTCTTCCCTCCTTTTACTTTTCTTTCTTTTAAACGTAGAGCATGCAGGGGCCCCGACCATAATTCTTGCCCCAGGATCCGCCAGTATATCCTCAAGCCTCAACAAGAGACAGTGTGGCGTTTAGGCTGCGCCCTCACAGTGTACCCAATAAACGACATATGTGGCTGAGGAAAACCTCTCTGTGTTTGAATTTACTGATCTCGGTGCTCTCTGAAGGTTCCCATGGATATATCCCCAGAATCCCTTTAATCTACATTTGTGTCCCTGATTAGTACTTGTTATCCAGACTAGTCCAGCCAACACAGTCTAATCACCACCCAATGAATGCTGGTACACGCTTTAATTCCCAGACGATCTTATTATCTAGAGATATTTGTTCTTAGCATTGTTATTCTGAGGGAACTGGTGTCAGAAAATGGGGCGTCATTGGCCAATCCTGAGAAGAAAGATTGAAAGCGGGGCTGGCATAAAAACCACAGAAATTCCTTGGCTCGGAGTTGTATAGAAATGATTCTGCTGGGCAGAGGAAGAATCATAGGCAGGGGCCAGTTTGCAACGTCAATCCCAGAGTAACCCACAGACATCCTAACATCTGTGGACACAAGCAGGCATCAGAGTATCCTTTCTGGAAGGGAAGGGGCTCGGTCTGGTCTATCTTTGTCTCCTAACACAGCAAACATTCATCTGGCACTCTGCAAAGTGCTCTTCACATGTGTCTAGATTTAAACGAGGTATTTCTGAGGCAAATATAAATAGCATGGGAGGGCAGTTGAGAAAGAATGCTCAGAGACCAGCCAGAAAACATGTATCAAACATTCGTCTAATTCATGTTTGGAGAATCGTAGCTAGGGGGAACTCATTTGATATCACCGCCTATGCTTGTTTCCTATGAGAAGTTGCTCAACAGGGTTTTCTTCCTGGTGATCTTCAGTTTGGAAGTTTCACAGAAACCTGATCAGTGTAGGTGACATATGTTTCAATTGCCAGGAGCAGAGTTCCCAGCATCCCAGCAAGACACAAGCCACCATAGCACAGTAAGCCAACAGGCTGGAACAGCCAAGAACAGAGAGGTGTTTCTCAGCTCCACCCCCCCCCCAACAGTTTTATTGGCATATAATTTGCATATCATATAATTCAATAATTCAAGTACATCAAGAAGATTTGTACAATCACTACCACAATCCATTTTAGAACCTTTTCTTCATTCTTGTACTTGATGTTATTAGTTTTCCATGTTCCCCCAACCTTCCCTGACATGTCCTTAAGGAACCAGTTACTGTCTCTATAGATTTGCCTGTCATGGATTTCACATACAGAAAAACATTAAAAACAACATGAAAACCAGCTAGAATAACGAAGTAAAGTAGATTAAAAAAAAACCAGAATGGAAAAGAAAGTTGAAAATAGTAAACATTAGAACCAAATTTACATGGATCTTAATAAGGGAGATCAAATGATAGGGTGCTAAATTTTAACCTAACTGCATCTGCAGCAATCCATTCTCCAATGCATTCTGCATGACAGCAAGGCTAACCGTATTCCTGGTCCACGATCAAAGGAGATTCACCAAGGACTTGCCATGTGTATTTTTCTTTCATTAAAAAAAAATGGGTCCAGGGTTCATGAGGGAGTGGGGAGCAGGGAGGGAGAGGAAAAGATGAGAAGCTGATGTCAAGGGCTCAAGTAGAAAGCAAATGTTTTGAGAATGATGATGGCAGCAGGTGCCTGACACAATGTATGTATGGATAGATTGTGATAAGTGTTGTATGAGCCCCCAGTCAAATGATTTATTTTCTTTAAAAAATGGATCAAACAGGAGGTCAAATGATAAGGCATTACATTTTGACCCAACTACATCTCAACTTCTAATTTGAGACACTGGAAAGAGACTTCTTTATTAGAATCTGTCACAACATCCAGGAGTGGCTACAAGTCTAGGTAAAGAAATGCTTCTAGCTTGAGCATGTTTCCAGATGAGTGGACTTGCCTACAGATCTCCTGTATACCATCAAGAAGAAGGTGAAATAGCAGTGCGTCATCCTAGAGGATTTCCACACTGGAGATGATGAGTCAGGAAGTCATGGTCTCTGGAACAGGCTTCCCAGGCTGAGACTGAGTGGGAGACTCAATAGACTTCAGGGCATCCACAGTGATCACAGCTCCCAACACAAAGGGGGCAACATACAGACCACATCACACCACACGGTCCTCAGCCACAGAAACCTACCTTGAAGGCCAGGAGAGTCCCCAGGAACTGGGAGTACAAGGAGTCCCCCTTTCTCCAGAAGAGGACCACCAAATAATGTGGACTGCCACAAAGGACCCCTGCTCCCCACCACCAGAAAGCTGAGTGGACCCTTCATTCCAGATAACCGCAGGCAAAACTGAGGGGAGTCCAGGAGGAGGAGTGGGAATCTGGAAAGTATGAGGTACCTAAATAGACTAGTAAAATTGTTGGTTGGGAATGAGCTGAACAATCCATTCAATCTTGGTTGATGTCTCCCATACTCGCCCTGACCTGAATATCTAGTACATTTGAAGTTTATAAGGTGATTGAATTGGTCACAGAAAAGGAAAAAGCTAACATTTCTATGCCTTGCCTTACAATCGAATACAATAACTCATAAAGTTGAGTTAAAATCCATCTTAAATTTCTGAGGAAAAAGTCATTGTGGAGCTTGCAGCCCACACGTCATTATAGTTTCAGACAATGACTCTTGTTGCTAGGCCTCGGGTTCTGAACCAGGCTCACATTAGGTGATCTGTCCTGGGTCTACTGTTGCAGCCACTGTGTCAGTTCATTCCATTGAGGGGCTTACTCTTTTTTTTTTTTTAATTGATCTTTGACTTCACCAAGCACAATGTCCTTCTCCAGAGATTGTTTCATTCTGATAACATGACACCAGACAAGAGGCAAAGTCTTGCCGTCCTCTCTTCCAAGGAGGAGTCTCAGATTGGTCCATTTTCTCATGGTTCAGGGAAGTCAATATTCTTCACCACCACCACCAGCACCACAATGCAAGCATACCAGACTGGTTTTGGTTGTCCTTGTTCCTTGCCCAGTTTTCCTGTACATGTGAAGAGACCGAAAACACATTGGCTCAAGTCAGAGACCTGGTGTCTCTCTTCAAAATGATACGTTGGTCTTTTAATACTTTTTCAAGGTTTTTGTTTGTTTGTTTTTGTAGCACATTCTTCTGGCTGTTGCTTCCATAACCACCCCTCATTGTTATGGTTGCAAGAAAAATTAAATTCTTGGCAATTTCAATACTTCTGCAATGATCACAATGTGGGTTAGTAATGTAGTTGTGAGGATTTTTGTTTTTATTTTGTGTAGAGGGGTAACACATTTTGGAGGTTGCTTTTTTGTTGTTGTTTGTTTTTAAATCTTCATCAGAGTTTCAAGTCCTCTTTACTTTTAGCAAGTCAGGTAGTGGTATCTGTATATTACAGGTTGCTATAGAAGCTTCCTCCAATCTTCACGCTTTCTTCATGTAGTCCAGTTTATCTGATTGTTTGCTCAACATACAGATTGACTAATTATAGTGGAAAGATAAAACTCCAATACATGCTTTTACTGATTTTAAACCACACATAAGCACAATTAAGTGTTCTGCAATTCCTACTCTTCCCAATGTTATCCATAATGTATCAAGATCCACATCAATTGACTGTCTTTCCATTGTCAAAAAAGCACAAGTAAACATCTTTCTGATGTTTTCTCCTTTTAGCCAAGGTCCAACAGACACCAGCAATTGTCCCATATTCTCTTCTAAATGTAGTTTGAGTGGCTGATAATTCCATGTGGATGCCCTGCTGCAACTATTTTTGAGTTATCTTCAGCAAAATTTTATTTGCATGTCATATTAGTGATATCGTCCCCCTCTTGTGTTAGATGCCCTTTCTTTGAAAAGTGCACGGATATAGATCTCTTCTGGTCACTTTGCCTGGTGACTCTTCCAAGTGTCCTGACATAGTTGAGCAAGCCCTTCCAGTTGTGCATCCATTTGTTGAAACATTCTGAATGATATTCCATCAATTCCTGGAACCTCTTTCTCACCAAGACTGTCAGTGCAGCATGGTCTCCTTGCTTCAGCATTATTGGTTCTTGACCACAGGAGCCATTAGAATAAACCCAAACTTCAAATCAGGCAAGGTGGAGCAATATCATGCCACAAAGGTGAAAGATCATGGTTTCTCTTATTCACAAAAGGTATGTCCCAGACCTGGCATCACATTTCATTTCCTATCCCGTTCCATGAAATCAGAAAATATGCACAGAGGACCTTCTGTGTTACTCTGGGTTGAGTGGCGAAATAAATTCATAAATGCTCATATGTGTATAAAAAAAGAGCTTTATATAAAAGAGCAATTGTATATTGAGAAAACATTCCAGCCCAGTCCAAATCAAGTCCATAAGTCTGATATTAGCCCGTATGTCTGATACCAACCTATAGATTACTCTTTAGATGCATGCAACACACTCAATGATGCCAGATGCAGGAAGATCACAGGCCAGTGGGTGGAAAGTCTTGTAGAGCCAAGGACGATGGAAGCATTTCAGCATTGGCATGAGTCTCCGTGTGGCTCCTCCAACTTCAGAGCTCTGGCTCCATCAGGCTTGTCAACAAGGATGTATGGAAGAGAGAGGAGAGTGTATCTCACCTCCAGGGAGGAAGACAGGAGTTCCCAGAATCCTCCAGAGAAAGCCATGCCCACACAGAGTCCTCATTGGCTGTGACCAGATGGACAGACTAGATTCCACCCCTTTGCAAGTCGACAGATTATGTAACCATCACATCCTCTTTGCATGAGGGGCCCTGGTGGTAGAATGGTTAGACACAGGGCACCACCAGGTCAGCAGCGCAAACCACCAGTTGTTCCTAAGGAGAAAGAGGAGGCTTTTCTATTCCTGTTAAAGAGTCTCAGAAACCCACAGGGACAGTGACATTGTCCTGCAGAGTCACTCTGAATCAGCAATGACTAAACGGCTGTGATTTCTTTTTTGTCTTTTGCTTTCTTTACATGCGTTTCAAAAATACTGCAACAAGTCCAAGGATCTGTGGAATACACCTATGATCCCCAGTCTTTCCTTAAATACAGAGTTCAAAGTCTTGGTTCTTTGGTACCGAAGTCCAGAGGCCCTAACACCTCTGAGAATCCTGTTGCCATGCTCCTATTCATTAGACAATTGCGAAGCCACCAAGTCTTTAATGAAGGCTCTTTGATTCTGAGTAGACTCTGAACCCAAAACCGCCATCCTTATTATTTCCCTGACAATATGTGCCATGTGTTTATTTACAGAGAAACCTGCCTTCATTTATAACAGACAGAATATTTAGGTCATGCCTAGCATTCTTATTTTTTCTTTGTGTGATTACTAACCAAAAACAAGAAAGGAAAAGAGGATGGGACTGAACAGCAAGCAACCAGATAAATAATGCACTGACACCTCTGTCGGGATGACTGTTTTGCAGAATTATTCAGGTTCCACAGTGCTGTATCCTCAACAATGGGGCTGGGGCTGGGACTGGGACTGGGGGTGGGGATGGGGCGAAGTCTGAACCATGCTCAATAATTATTCAGCTATTAATTCCTCCTTTTTATTAGTCTGGGGCACACTTCTAAATCCATGCTTAACATTCTGAATAATGACTCCCTCTGTAATGAAGGCACTATTAACGGTCCATTTTAATACAATTAAAATCATTTCCCATTGATTTCGCCACACAACCTACCCCCCCCCCTCCACTTGGCAGTTCTGCTGCTGGCCGGGTGGAAGGAGAAGCCAGATGTGAAGTGGTGGGACAGGTGGACAGCAGCTGTCTCTTTTGAGAAGGAAGAAACCCGGTTCCTATCCGGTCGGGGCAGACTCATGGCTGCCCCATGTATTGTCAGCATCGAGCTGTGCTCCACAGGAGTTTTTCCATGGCACCTTTTTCAGACATAGGCCCTAGACCTTCTTCTGAGGAGAGGGGTCTCTGACTGGCCTCCAGTCTCCAACCTTGCTTAGCAATGGGCTGCATTCACCATCCTTAGATTCCTCCAGGAGGAAGATGTGGGTTTTCTACTCCCTGAAGAGTTCCAGTCTCAGAAAGCCACACGGTCGCCCTACCCTGTCCTCCAGGGCACTTGTGAGTCGACATCGAGTTTGGATGAGGATTTCCATACCCCGCGAAGAAAGTGGATCTTCTTTTTTTAACTCTTAAAATACTATAAGGATTCGTGAGGGAGGGCAGGCGGGGGAGAGAGGGGGAAGAAATGGGAAGCTGATATCAGGGGCTCAAATGGAAAGAGAACGCTTTGAAAATGATGATGGCAGCATATGTGCAAATGTGCTTGACAGCATTGGAGTTGTGCATGGATTGTGATAAGAGATGTAGGACCCCCAATAAAAGTATATATATAACAGTCTCTTTTGCAGCTCCTCAGCATTGAAAAGACACTTATAGTGTCTTTTGATTTTAATTTTCCAAGCTGGAAATCAGTGCTTTCCAACGGCCAGACCTGCTACACCCCAAACAAACAATGAGAATGGGGTGCCCGTGCACTCAGCGACCGTCACAAACGTCTCTGGGTGGGTGGGGGTGGCGTTGGCGCTCAGCCATTCTTCAGCCCTGGAGAGCCACCGCGCACACACCTGACCTTGGCAGCGATAATGCCACATCAAGTAGGCCAACTACCCAGTTTAGCAGCCGAGCAGAGAGCACAAGCCGGCTCCCAGATTAAGTAGGCTGCTGCAGGCTTCCATTCCCAGGAGGTGCCTGGGCTGATGTGGTATTGATTGAGAAACTTTACCAGTAAGTATCACAAACAACAATAGCCAGGTCCACCTCGCTGATGCCTGACCGGGAGTCCCCAGCGGCCCAAGCAATCGCGGCTCAGGCGCTGCTATCATGACGCCTGAGCGCAGGTTGAATAAGGTTGCGGAGGAAGGGAAGAGTGAGAACCTGCAGCTGGCAATGACATTTCAGCGCGTCCACGTGGGAACAGAATGAGAGACAATGATGTAATTATCTATTCCCCAGTCTCCCACGGCGAGCACAAACCTGTCATCTCGGTGTTTGTGTGTTCCCCGAGCCCTCCGCTTCCCGCTCTTCACGTTTTAAGGACACCGGTGCTCAAACCCGGGATGCAAACCCAGACGCCACCACTCAGATTAGACAAGCAATAATAAATACGACTTTATGACAACAGCGGTCCCATTTTAATCAGAGAACTAAGATGGGGGCTTTTAGCATATCCTGCCCCCACCGCATCAATAAATGTATATATTGTTATCTTTTATGGGGAGGGGGAAGAAATCCTGAGCAAGGAGCATATATATGCCATACTTTCTATGTAAGTACTATTTTTTGGAGGGAGGGGGGCAGGTTAACAGTTGGTCTTGATGCCGACGCATGGAGACCTCATGTGTGTCCAGACAGAGCTGGGCTCCAACGGGCTTTTGAACGACCGGCTTTGTAAGTAGATCGCCAGGCTTTTCTTGGGAGGCACCTGGGAGATGGGGGAAACTCTACCTTACAATCAGCAGCCGCACTCACTGCCCGTTTGCAACACTCGGAGACTCCTTTGACGAGGCGGGGCTTGCACCGGGGACAAGGAATACACCTTAGCCAGGCTAAGACTCCTGGGAGGAAAAGAGGGCTTCTCCTGTCTGAGTGGGAGCGAGGTCCTCGCGCTCTCCTGTCAGCTGCATGCAGGTTGGGAGGTGCCTCAGCTCAGACAGTCTGCTCTTCGGGAGAAACTGGATGTCCTTCCCTTTCCAGCGTTTCCGCCAATACGGTTCTGCCTTCTCTGTTACCTTCTCCCAGCGGAACAGTCTGAACTCGGAATTTTTTTTCTCTCTTTTGCACACGGTTCTATTATTGTACCAAGTCGTAATTATGCTTTGCTAACTTGTCTTTCCTCCTAGGCTTCACGTTCCTCAAGGGAAACTCTTCTTTCTCTTCCTTTCCTCCTCCTCCTCCTCCTCCTCCCTTTTTGCTTTCCTGAGTCTCAGTGAGACACTAGTCCCTGAAAAGCATGTCCTGATGTTTGGGAAAGCAGAGGATCACCCCAAAGAGGAAGAGCCTCAACAAGATGGACAGACTCAGTGGCAGCAACAATAGCAATTGTGATGTCGCAGGCCAGGCCAGTGTGCGTTCTGTGTGCACAGCACTGCTATGAATCGGAACCAATTCAACAGCGCCTAACCGGTCTCAATGCAGTGCCATGCACAGAGTAGATGCTCAAAAAGCCAAACTCAGCAGTGGAACTGGATGTAATAGATAGTTTCCCTCATAAACAGGACTCTATTTTTTTAGGGCAGCAATGCATCTAGCTATAAAGCTCTTTAACGCTTATGAGATAGAGTTAACATGATGTCTACTTTAAAAAGCTGTGTTTCTCTAATCCAAAGGGCACAGTGGGTATCCCTTCCTGCGATGCCCCTTTATTTCTTCTTCCTCCTTGGGCTGTAACTGGGGAGCTGAGACTGGAGGATCCAGCTCTAGGATTAGCATCTGGATAGGAATACTGTATCATATTAGGGTTCACCAGAGATCAAAGGTTTTCTAATCAAACTTATAATTAGGAGATAAAAACAGGAGCAAAGAGAGTTTCATTTCAGAAGTTACTTTTGATATCTACTCTTTTTGTTAAATGATGGCTTCTCCATAAATACCTTAACACCAACAACATCTAGGATAGGTAAACTGATGGAGCCAGTAAATGGATTAGCAATGACCTAGAAGCATTACAGCAGAGTTTGAAGGGAAATGGGGAGCAAACACTGATTACAAGAAAAAAGAAAATGTCTAAAATTGGGCTTGTGATTGTGTAACTCTTCTCAATATAACTGAACTACTGAATTGTATAACATGTGAGTTATAGACCAATAAAACTATATAAGATAATTTAAAATATCAACCCTCCTGGAATCAATACCTTCAGGGATGAAATAGTTTTGGAAAGACCTCTAGAAGACTTTATACTTTGTCTGCCAAAAATATGAAAGTATGATGCAACTCTCTTTGATAAAGTCATGTGACAAAAGAACCGCTTAACATGTTGCCAGGGAGAGTATAACTGGGGTGAACCCATTGGGAGGGGAAATGACACTTATACGGTGACTTGGGAACTATCTTCCTGAGTATTTAATAAAAGAAACAAATGTACAGGAAAGTAAGAATGAACAGACTGTATATAACAGAACTGTTATGTAAGTAATAAAGATGGAAACAACTATTCCTCATGTGTAGTACAATCAATAGGCTACAAAACTTACAAAATTAAATCTCATGAGATGACACATACCAAAAAGAACAAGTCATAGAAGCATACGTACAATGTGACTTCATTGACACGTGTGCTGAGAAGCCCTGGTGGCAGCGTGGACAAGGCATTGGGCTGCTAACCACCAGGTTGGCAGAAGTTCAAACCTACCAGCGGAGGAGGATGAGGCTGTCTGCTCCTGTTAGAATTTACATTCTGGGAAAACCCTGTTTATGATTCAGACTCAACTTGGGGGCAGTTGAGTTAAGAAGCAAGAGAAACCAAGTAATATTTTAAAAGATTTTTTTTTTAAGTAAGGGGGGGTGAGGAGACCCATCGGACTCTGAAGGATATGAAGAGGTAATAACAATTTGTAAATTATTAGGAGTTCATGGGGGAGGAGGAGGGGGAAGGGGAATGTGGGGAGTTGGGATTTAAAAAAAAGAACTAGAGGAAAGGGAGAAAGAGGAGCTTATGCAGGGGGGTCAAGTAGAAAATGTTTGGAAATGAATGTGGCAACATGTGCACAAGTGTGCTTAATACGAATGATGTATTGAATGTTGTAAGAGCTATAAGAGCCCCCAATAAAATCTATATTTTAAAAAAGTAAAATCATCAAGAAAAGCAAAGAGCAATTGAAGATAATGCTATTTTTGGAGAGAAGACAAGTAAGTCGCTCATGGGTAATTGGAATGCCCGGGTTTTTTTCGTTGGGTATTGTATACACATGGATTCATTTTTATTATTCTTTAGAGTAGGTTATGTGTTATCAATGGTCATTTCTAGTATAATAGATGTGGTAGTTACATAATTTCATGCTAACTTGAAGTGTAGGGGTAGAGTCAAGCTGTCAATCAGGTCACAGTCTGATGGCGTCTCCTCGTGGGCATGACTTCCTCATAAGGAAGATCCCGAGAACCTTCCCTTTCTCTCTGCTTTCATCCTTATACTGGCGTGAGCCCTAGAGATGCGTCCACCACCACTGGATCTGCAAGACGACACCCACTAGCTCATAATCTTCCTGCACCATTGAATGTGGCTTTGTGAGTCTGAGGGGGATTTATAGACTAGAATTGGACTTATGGATCAGCATTGGACTTATGGACTTGAGTTGGACTGGGATTTTTCCTTATTTACAATTACTTCTTGATATAGAGCTCTTTCTTATATGACGGTCAATGAATTTGTTTCTCTAGTCAACTCCATCGAACACAAGGGAATCAGTCATTTTTAATTGTAAGAGAATGACTCAAGATATAATTAAAGGCTATTCATCTCAGTACTTCATGGTCCAATAATGCTGGACATTTCAATTTTTATTGACAATTGAATGATAAAAAGATCATGATATATCTCTAACACGTGACATTATGTAGCCATTAAAAATGTCTAATCTCTATTAACCTGAAAGGATCCCCATGACATAAGAAAAAAAAGAGCAAATTACAGCACAATATGTATAATATTATCTCATTTAATTAAAAGCCACAATAGAACTATCAAAGAAATCATTAAACATATATATTTTATGTATTCATATGAACATGAAAAAATCTGAAGAGACACTATGAAAGAGTTGGCTACTTATGTTTCTCTGCAACCATTCTTCCTTTCTCTTATATTAACTTAACTCACTGCCATTGAGTCAAAGCTGAGTCATAGTGACCCCCTGTGGGTTTCTGAGACTGTAACTCTTTTCTTTCTTTTTTTTTTTTAGATCGTAACTGTTTATAGGGGTAGAAAACCCAGTCTTTCTTCCATGGAATGGCTGGTGGTTTCAAATGGTGTCCCATGTGGATTACAGCCCAACTCATGACGACTACACCACCAGGGATCCCAGTGATACCCAGAATAAAAAGAACAAACAACAACAGTTCCCAGATCACCTTGAGGACTGATATGTCCATGTGACCCATGTGGCATATGTTTCAGTCAACAAGACAGAGACAAAATTGTAACTTAAAGAGGGATAACTCAGGGGATGTCCTATACTTGGACATCTTTTGTGTGAGAGAAACAGATTTTCTGTTTTAAGCCATTTTGTCTGGCATATTCCAGGAGGATAATTATACTAGCCACTACTTGCCTGTCATTTGTCGTACTGTGGTGGCTTATGAGTTGCTGTGATGCTGGCAGTTATGTCACTCATATTGCAAATGGTAGCAGGGTCACCCAAAGTGAACTGGTGCCAGTGGAGCTTCCAGAATAAGTACCAAGAATGAAGGACTCAGCTGCCCGCTTCAGAGAAGGCAGCCACTGAAAACCTTACACATAGCTTTGAAACATTGACACATACTGAAGGCCTACTCGATGTAAGTAGAACATTGCCAGATATGATGCCAGAGGATAGGACCTTTGAGTAGGAGGGTGCTTAAAACGGGACTGAGGAGGAGCTGTTTCTTCAAGTGCAGTCAACCAAGGCAATGTGAATGAAGTAAAGCCTGTGGGAGCCTTCAGTATTTTGAAGCTCAACTCAAGTTAAGAAGAAGCAACTGTAAAAACTTATGACTAATTGGAATATAGAATATGCAAAATATGAATCTAGGAAAATCAAAAATAGTAACAACGAAATGGAATGCATAAAGATCGATATCATAGGTATTAGTGAACTGAACTAGACTGATGTTGGCCATTTTGAATCAGAAAATCAGATGATTTACTATGCCGGGACCATCAAAATCAAGAGGAATAGCATTGCATTCATTGTCAAAAAGGAAATTGCAAAATCTGTCTTCAAGTACAATGCTGTCTGTGATAGGATTATATCTAACCCCCCCCCCCTTTCAGGGAAATCCAATCAATAAAAATTTTCATTCAAATGTATGCAACCAACCATGGAAACTGGTAGTGAGGAAATTGAAGAATTCAACCAATGTCTTCAGTCAGAAATTGATGAAACATGCAAGCAAGATGTATTGAAAATTATTGGCAAGTGAAAGACAAAAGTTGGAAACACAGAGGAAACAACAGTAGTTGGAAAATATGTGCTTAGTGATAGAAATGAAGCTGGAGATGGCATGATAGAATTTTGCAAGACCAATAATGATTTGTTTATAGAAAATACCTTTTTCAAAAAAAAATTTTTAAATTAAAAAAGAAGAAAATACCTTTTTCAACAACACAAAAGACAATTATACACATGGACTTCCCCAGATAGAATACACAGAAATCAAATTGCTTATATCTGTGGGAAGAGAAGATGGAGAAGTTCGATCTCAGCAGCTAAAACCAGGCCAGGGATTACTGTGGAACAGACCATCAATTGCTCATATGTAAGTTCAGGTTGAACTCAAAGAACATTAAAACAAGTCCAGAAGAGCCAAATATGACATTGAGTCTATCTCATCTGCATTTTAAGACATCTCAAGAACATTAATGGCAGAAAGCCTGAAAGCTGTGGGGCGATATCAAGAATATCATTCATAGAGAGAGCAACAGGTTACTAGGAAGAAAAGAAAGAAGAGATCAAAGAGGATGTCAGAAGAAACCCTGAACCATGTTCTTAATCAAAGAGCAGTACTGGATTAATGGTTCCTTGGCAGTATAGCAAGGGAAGTTGAGCAGAAGGGAGATGTAAAGAACAATGAGTACCAAAATCAAGAAAATGTCCCAAAACTAACTGTGATGATGATTTTACAATTCTTCTTGAGACTATTGAATCATTCAATTGTATGATATGTGAACTACTTGCCAATAACTGTTAGGAAAAAGATTTCAAAGGAAAATATGATAATGAAATGTACACAGCTCTGGAGCTGGAAAACTAAAGAGGAAGAAAACACGTAGCTTATCTTAAACTGAAAGTGCTCAAGAAAATATTCAAGCCTTGAGCTGCAAAAATTGAAAGATTTTGTGGTAAAAATATTGGATGAGGCAGAAAGCACCAGAAAAAGTTGAAAATAATACACGTAGTCATTGTACCCCAAATAATTAGTTAACATTCTGTTATTTGGGGAGAAAGCATATGAGCAAGACCCAAGGTGCTAAAGAAAGACGTTAAAGTTATTTTGAAAGCATTAGCCCAAAACAAGGCTCCAGGAATTGATGGAATATGAACTGAAATGTTTCAATAAGCTGTTGAAGCACTGAAAGTGCTTACTCTCTGTCAAGGAATTTGGAAGACAACGATTGGCCAATTCACTGGAGGCTATCCCTATTTGTTCCCATTCCAAAGAAAGGTGATCGAACACATGCAAGAAGCACACCAATCTGTGTGACCATGAAGTGTTGAAGGGATCAGGAATCAAAAATCAAAATCATATCATTGTATGCCCACCTTCCTGATATGACCACTGAAGACAAAGTGCTGCATAAGCAAATGTAGTGGAGAAAGCTGATGGTGCCCAGCTTTCAAAAGAAATAGCATCTGGGGTCTTAAAAACTTGAAGGTAAACAAGCAGCCATTTAGCTCAGATGCAACAAAGCCCACATGGAAGAAACAGACCAGTCTGGGTGACCATGAGGTGTCAAAGGGATCAGGTATCAGGCATCAAATAACTAAAAATTATATCATTGTAAGTGAAGGGGGCATGGGGTACAGGTTGAGAACCCAAAGCCCACCTGTAAGTAAGACAACATCCCCTTACTGAAGGGTCTTGGGGAGGAGATGAGCCCATAAGGGTGCAGTGTAGCAATGATGAAACATACAACTTTTCTCTAGTTCTTCAATGCTTCCCCACTATCATGATCCCAATTCTACTTTACAAATCTGGCTAGACCTGAGGTAGTACATTGGTACAGATAGGAACTGGAAACACGGGAAATCCATGACAGATGATCCCTCTAGGACCAGCGGTGAGAGTGACAATACTGGGAGGGTGGGGGGAAGGTGGGATAGAAAGGGGTAACTGATTATAAGAATCTACACATAATCTCCTCCCTGGGGTACGGACATCAGGGAATTGGATGAAGGGAGACATCAAACAGTGTAATATATGACAAGGTAATCATAATAATTTGTAAATTATCAAGGGTTCGGGCTGAGGCCCAGTGGCATAAGTGGTTGAGTGTGGGACTGTGGCCCATGGGCTTGGCAGTTCAAATCCAGCAGCTGCTCTCCAGGAGCAAGGCTGGGTAGCTCCCACAACCACCAGAGGGCAGTGATGCCCCAAAAGAAAAAACATTATCAAGGGTTCATTAGGGAGGAGGGAACTGGGAGGAAGGGAAAAAGGAGGAGCTGATACCAAAGACTTAAATTGAAAACAAATGTTTGAGAATGATGAGGGCACAAATGTGTTTGACATACAATGGATGGATGGATGGACTGTGATAAGAGTTGCATGAACTCTCAATAAATTGATTTTTAAAAAACTGAAGCAACAAAAATTTGACAAAATTGTCAATTATATAATTTGGAAAAGAGAAAATAGACTTAGTGGATGTTACATGTAAAAAAAAAATTGCTGAAGATAATCCAACAACGTTTGCAGCTCTACATTGGCAGGAAGTTGCCAGAGGTTTAGGGATTCAGAAGAGGACATGGAACAAGGAATATCATAAACAGGGAATATCAGATGGATATTTTGCCTGAAAGCAGAGAATACCGTGAATATGTTTACTTGTGTTTTATTGACTATGCTAAATCATTCAACTGTGTGTATTATAGCAAACTAAGGATGACCTTGAGAAGAACAGGAATTGCATAACATTTCATTGTGCTCATGAGGAATTTGTACATGGATCAGGGGCAGTTGTGCAAACAGAACAAGGGACTATTGCATGTTTGAAAACCAAGAAAGGTAAGCATCAGGGTTGTATTCTCTCACCATATTTATTACATCTGTATGCAGAGCAAAGAATCAGAGAAGCTTTATTATGTGAAGAAGCATGGGACATTAGGATCGAAGGAATGTTTATAAATAGCCTGCAGTGTGCATGTGACACAACCTTGCCTGCTGAAGGTGAGGAGGATTTGAAACAGTTGATGATGAAGATCAAGAAATGCTGCCTTCAGTATGGATTACGACACAATGTCAAGAAGACCAAAATCTTCACAATTGGACCCCAGGTAACAGCATGATAAATACAGAAAAGATTGAAGTTGTCAAAGATTTTTGTCTTGCTTGGATGCACAATCAATGGTCATGAACATAGCAATCAAGAGATTAAAAATGTATTGCATGAGATAGAGACATTGGCTGCACAAGACCTCTTTAGAGTATTGAAAAGTAGAGATAATACTTTGAGGACAAAAGTGTGCCGGGCCCATGTCACGGCATCTTTAATTACTCATACACATGTGAAAGTTGGACATTTCATAAGGAAGACCAAGAAAGAATGAATGTGTTTGAATCATGGTCTGGCAAAGAATGTTGACAGTGCCATAGTCTGCCAAAAGGACAAACAACCCTATCTTGGAAAAGGTACAGCCAGAATGTTTCTCAGAGGCAATTATGGCAAGACGTCACTCCTATACTTTGGACACATTGTCGGGAGAGGCCAGTCCCTAGATAGGTCATCATGCTTGGTAAAGTAGAGGGGCAGCGAAACAGAGAAAGGCCCTCAAGTAGATGGACTGCAACAGTGGCTGCAACAAGGAGGTCAAGCACGGGAACAATTGTGAGGATGGTGCCGGACCAGGGAGTATTTCTTTCTGTTGTGAATAGGGTTGTTATGGCACTCAATGGCCCCTCACAACATTGACAATACAAAGTACACCAGATCATCTGGGAATGATTACATCATCATACATCTGCCAACTGAATAGGAATCTGACTTAGTCAGGTCGACAAATATTTGGGGGAGGTGTGGGGGAGGCATGGGGAAGGGACATTTTAATGCCTGGTCAGGGCTAAAATTAAAAAAAACAGATAAAATCATTAGCGTTCACTCACATGCATTGCCTTTCAATAAATGTTAGTTTGTCTCAACTGCCCACTATCATCGATTCATTGGTCAAACTGACTGACACATTATATCTGTTCCCTTACTAACTCAAGCACCTATTAGTTTCATGCTTCTTGCCCATTCCAATTATGAAGTTGAAGAAATGTTTTGTAGAAACTCTTCATTACTTTTTAAACTCACCGACGCAAATCATACAAAGAAGAGCTAGACTTATTTACTAAATATTGACGCTTCCTAAGTGTGTCCCTCATTTGAGAAGATACCAGGAGTTATATAGACATTATTACAAGTGGTTTTTAATTCTACTCTATAGAGCAAGAGCCCTCTTCATTATTTCCACTATTCCAGAAAATGGAACTAGCTGAACTTCATTATTACTAATGTAAGATCAATATCATGTACTCCTGTGAAATTAAAAAAAAAAACAAGAAGTGCACAATACTTAGATGTATATACCTTTCCATTTTTACTGGAATGTAATTGACTTAATAAACTAAGAAGCTCCAAGCACAAAGATGTAAGTGAGAGTTTGGTAACACTCAACATTTCAGAGCACACATGTTACTAATGGTCACTCCACTCATCTCCCTTCACTCACACACATGCGTGTGGGACTGGGCACATATTGAACTTGAGTAGCAAACACTAGAGCCAATTTATAGCAGGTGATAAAGAAATAGTCTTGCCCCCAGAAGCAGTTCATTTTTCAGTGCCAAAAGGCAAAGTGTTTAGTAGGTATTTTATGGGTCATATATCCAGTACACCACAAAACATCTGTAGTTGCTCAGACTAAAAGTTCTTCGCCAGAGATGAGCCGGGACATTGTGTGTGGGGAGGGAGACTTACTGGGCGCGTGCATGCGCGTATGTGTGTCTAGGCACCTTGTGGGCCCAGCAGAACCTTTTGTGGGAATTCTGAAGCCAACAGTTTGGATGGTTAGCTCAGCATCCTTCTTGAAGGGACATGCAGATGGGCAATGTACCAAGTGTCTTCAGGGCAGAGGTCTAGACACAGGCCCATCACCCCTCCATCATCAAGCATCTTACTTTTCAGACTGGAGTGGTAGCACTTTCTTCTATCTAGCTCCTGGATGGTCTGCAGTGAGCAGAAAGAAGAGTTAGGTCTGCGGCACCGCACTGACTCTCCAAAACCACAAGCGTGCTCGTCTCCCTCTTCAAAGGCCGCCTTAGCAAGCAAGAGTGGACCTCAGTTATGCCTTGACAAGAACTCCATACAGTCACTCCAGAGCCATTATTTGGGCAGGGACGATGAGGTATACAATGAAAAGATCTTGATTAGATCGCATTTTTAAAAAAGGAAGTAGACCCAGAATTTTACTGCCACTGTGTGCTCCACACAGGAGCCACCATGGGCAGGACAAATGGCTCAATGGGTTCAGGCAAACCCTTTAGACCTTAATCCTACAGGCCCAAGGGCCTGCCCAGACCCAGCATGGTGTTCCTCACCCTCTCCCTGGCCCCGAATGCGCTCATTCAGTCCTTACATTCAGAAAATAAGAATTAAGTTTCCTGGGTGTATATGGTTTATCCCATCAGTCTGTGTTAATATTTTCTAATCAGAGTGACCTCGGTCTGCCAGTATGCACAGGCCCGGGATCCTCGCTGTAATGTTTGCTCATTAGCCGCACAGCATTGCCACACCAGTGGCAGCCACCAAGCACCAACCCGGGCACCCCTGGAATTAATTATTAGAAGAAACACTGCTGTTTTGAATTGTCATCTTGAATTCATCACTTGCCACTTAATGTAACTCATCTGACCTAATACCTCCACCGTGTCACCAGAGGCCTGGACACTGGCTTCAGCAGGGTGTGTGTGTGTGTGTGTGTGTGTGTGTGTGTGTTTCTGTGTACCTAACGTGGTTCAACAGCCAAACACGCAGCTGCTGGAGGCCAGGTTAAAATCCTGCCCTGGAGGCAGAGCATGCTAACAATGCCCCTAGCAAATTGCAGATTACCCATACGTCATGTTCCATCTGAAGCTAAGAGTGATTCAAAGGCAGGCCCGGTACCTCTAATTTCTGCTGTTTGGAGAAGATAATCTTTCATTTCTTCAGATGTAGCTGCCCTTGCCATGTGTTTCTCTCAGGTGAGGTTTCTGAACGTAATGAAACTGGCTATTCAAGGATGGAAGAAAAAATGGTTCTTGGGGGCGGCCTCCATGTTAGGTCTGGGGCCCATTTCTTATACATTCTGAAGAAATTGCTCCTTACATGACTCACACAAAGACATGTGATCTCACCAGAGGCTGAGCTTCCTCCGAAAGACAACACAACCGCAACCCCAATGGAATTCGACGCTGGGACTTTTCCACGGGGGCTGCCTTTCATCAGTGCCTGTGAGAGGGAGTCTATGAAGTCATTTAAAGACAGGCCTCTAATCAGAGAATGGATGATTTGGCTGGTTTTCGTAAGCCCGAGAAATAATTTCGGTGTGGAAAATAAGCTTTGACGCTTGCTCTGAACCATCTCCATTTCGTTGACGTAGAGGTGATTCTGACGTGCAGTGGCCCTAGAGGACAGGGCAGAACTGTCCCCATGGGTTTCTGTGGCTGCCAGTCTGTCAGGGAGCAGAAAGCTCGATCTTTCTCCTGCCGAGAGACTGATGGATTCGAATCGCTGACACTACAGCCAAAGTATACCCTACTCCACCATCAAGGCTCAGCTCTGCACAATCATGCTCCTAATTAAAAAAAAATTTTTTTTTTAAGAACACAGATGTGAAATCCATATCCTAAGGTTTCTTCCCAATGCAGAATCACTGAAATGTCTTTGGTTCCATGCTGACGTGAGTCTTTCCATTCTGCTATAGACTTTATTTCAAATCGAGACCACGCACATGTACCCATAGGCCTGTCGATGTATGCATCTGGAAACCAAACAAAAATCATTGCCCTCAAATCTGACTCAAAGGGACCTGTGGACATAGAGTGGGACTGAATCCCGTAGGGTTGTCAAGGGTGTTATTCTGCAGAGTCCACCAACTGCCCCTCAGGAGAAAAATGAGATGTTCTGCTCCTTTACAGAGTCACAGGCCCAGGACCCTCACGGGCCCGTTCTCACCTCCCCTGTAGGGTCACTGTGTGTCAGAATCAACTCCACAGAAGTGAGCTGTGTATCTTTCAGGGCAGATCTCCAGCTCTTTCTTCTGTGAAGCCTCTGGATGATTTTGAACCAGTTTTTCCATTTGCAGAGGAGCTCTTTACCCTGGGACCACCCAGGGACTCCTGTGTCTACATACAAACTTAAAGTTTCTTAGCCCCAAGAAACTTCTAGAGGTATAAAGTGGTATCGTGACACAGGACCGAAGCATGACAATCCTACTGATGAAACAATAAGTAAGAGAGATTTACTTTAAAGGTGATAATTTCCAGCCTATTTCATGGACAAACACAGTTCCTTTGGTGACCATGCTCTCCACGATGCAGAGTGGGAGAGGTAGAAAGCAATATAAACATTAATAGTCACACAATTGTGTTGTTTTAGAAAGACTATTTATAGAGAAAATGCGAAATGCCTCCCCAATGTGCACTTAGACCTAAGCCACCATAATCTTCCTGCTCATACAGCAGGAAATCTAATACACCAGCTCAATAAACCTGTAGGAAAAAAAAAGGTTTTATGTAGCATTAAGCGACACAATATTAAAATGCCCATATTACTTTCAATTGCTCTTATAAGCCTCTTTTTAACAATCCAGAAAGTCGAGGGCCATTATGAGAAGAAGAGCAGTGAAGGGCAACAGAGGAAAGGACTGGTCTGTGAAATCAAAGCTCTGTCCTCTCCCCTGTGCTTAGCTTTGGACTTAATGCCATCCAGGCTTTTATACAGCCCATAGTCCATCCCTCCAACTGTTGGATTTGACACCTTCTTGTGTCGCCGGGGTCTGTTCTCTCAGAGGTGACATCCCATTTAAGAGGGTCCACAAGCCTTGCTGTGATGCCAGATTCCCCAAGTAACTTCTTTGGGGGTGGGTGTCCTTGCTTGTAAAGGGACCTCTGAGTGCTGTGAGCTGTTAAGACTATAATTAGAGACCTTAACGTGCTTTCAAAAGATCAAAAGCTTTACTCCAAAAATGCTCATTATGAAGGGTGTTATAGCCACCATCAAGCACACCGCCTCCAGAATTATGTTTTCCCCAAACAGGGACTGGTGCTTTTGTGAGTTTTGCAGAAGACCCAGCACTCTGTAGCTGCCTAATTAATACCTAATGACAATGATGAACCAGTGGTGATATTCAATCCACTAATTGGAGCCTAATAGCAACTTGAAAAGTTTCCACTTAATGACCATTAAAATATAGCATCTTCTACTTCTATTGCACCTGCCAATTCCTCAAATTCTACAAACAAAAAATCCATGGCTGAAGTTCTTTAATGAAATATTAATGGTACAAAAGCAACTACTCATGGTTAAAAAAAAAAAGAACGCTAAGAAATACCCATGGTCAATACATTCAAAGGGTCTTTTAAGCATGTTTCTTCTTTTTCTGACTCAGGCAAGCTCAGACAAAGGAACATATGGACTCTGAATTAGGGTCAGTGGATTGGAATCCACTGTTTATTTTTCTCATTGTCTGGTATGAGGATAAGCGGAACTTATTTTCAACCCTCTCAGTGTTGTGCAAACTATCAACCTAGAGGCTTTTTGTGATAGTCCTGCACAATGTAGTCTAACATCTGGGAGGGGTGTTTAGATTCTTGTCTTCCATGCATGAGTCTTGGCCTCAAATCCTGGACAATTCTGCAGCCACCAATCATCTCTTAGGGAAAGCTTGGGTGTTGTTATGTCGCTGAATGTGTTTCAGCTGGGCTTTCAGGTAGGGCACCCTAGGAAGAAAGGCCTGGCAAGCTACTTCCAACACATTAGTGAAAGTCCTATAGATCACAACTGCAATCTGCAACCAAACCCGGGGCTGCCTGTGAACCAGGCAACATTGGGCAGTCCATTGTGTGGGTTATCATGAGTCCGGGACAGACCAGAAACCAGACAACCTGTTATCACACCCTGACAAAGGACAGGGATCTCTTCCCCTTTGGACAAAGATCCTAAAGATAGCTGCTATGTAGAGAGAGCTTTGGGGGCCACGATTCTGTATGGCACACAGTAGGAATCTGATGTGCTTACCCCCATTCATTTGGAATATTCACATGGTCAACTTTCACAGCCCACAACCAGGCCCAGCCCTGTTTGGGCCGGCTTCTATGCACACTGTTAGGTTGCACCAGTAAGTTGGTTTCGACTTGTAAGAACTCTGCTGGTCACAAAATAAAATATCGCCCATGGTGGCAGGCCTCAGGGTGCAACCCCCGCGGAACCTTTTGCTGACCTTTAGATCTTTCAATGATTTACAGGGACGTATTCTAAAATCCTGGCTTGTTAGGATTAAAGGCATATGGGTGCATGTTTGGCATTGATGGCATTGAGTGCTGCTTGTGAAAATAATACATAAATAGAAGACAAATCCTAAATGGTTCCTCACGATGCAATTGGCAGAGGTGTTTTACACGTTTCGATTCCTCAGGGTTGCTGGACAGCAAAGGAGAACCCATGGCGAATGCCTGTGCAAAAGAAATGACATTAGGCAATGCTGTTACCTTAACGCAAAGCAAGGAGACTGTGGCTGAATTACTTGCTGTTGAAATTAGGACCTAAAGCAAAGGAGAAAGCACATAATCTGCAACTGAGTGTTTTCCTTTTGTGCGTGCCAGCCATTCTCACCACAGCATGGAAGCTGCCGTGACGGATTATTTTACATTGCAAATGGAAGCCATGCACAGTCAACATTGACTTTGCAAGTGCAGACTCCCTCCCCACTCTACTGAAACATGACAGATCTGTAGCATTATCTACACACAGCCCCCAGCATGGTGGATTTTCTGTCAGATGATTCGCTTTCGTTTGAACACCCAGTGTCATCACGGTGAACTGTATGGGCCACATTGGCCCTAACCTGCATATCCCTGGGTAGAATGGGGTCACATGGCTTGGTGGCATTCTATTTACGTCTCCTTCCTTCTCAACTGGGGAAGACAATGGCAGGTGATACACCCTTTTCATTTCTTTCTTTCCTCAAATAGTTGCTAAACATTCCTCCTTCTGCTTTGGAGAGCAGAGACAAAGGCAGTATTCCCTCCAACGGAAACTGCAGTCACAAGGCGAATCAAGCGAATACCATTAATTGTTCCACCTGGATTTTCTCGGGCAGGACACAGGCATTGAAGGACATGGGTTCAGGATACACACAGAGAAAAGCAAGGGCTCATCTGCTTGAGAATTCCTGGACATATAGTCCTGGTCATACATCTTTGCCCTGTCTAGTTCTCCCAGGAGCATCATAGACCCTCAATGTCTTTATATCGTATTCATTCATAGCATCTTGCTTGGGGATTTTGTTGTTTTATGCCTTCCAGGTGATGAGGTCTCATACTAGCTTTATTGGGCAGAACAGACCCTCTCCATAGGGGTCCCTAGATTGTAATCTTTTGTGGGAGCCAATCGCCAGGTCTTTTCTCCTGGGAAGGAGCTAGTGAGCTTGATCCTTTGGCTTAACTACCGGGCTGTGCCACCAGCAACCGTATACTGAGGAGGCCCAACAACACTCACTGACATGGAGCAGACTCCCATTCACTACAACCCTCCAGGGCATGGAGACAGAGACTGTAACACTGGGGCGAAAGCCTTGTCTTTCTCCCGAGGAAAAGCTGGTCGATTCCAACTGTTTACTGGCAGTTAGGAGCCCAGTGCGCAACCACTTCATCACCGAGGCTCCTCTGACGTAGGGATGGGAAGAGGGACATTGCAAAGAAACGATTTTCCTCCACCTGGAAAACAATCTACCTAAAAGCAAATTCCTAGTGCTCATTACTGTGGGGCTGGGTTCTCTCTCATGGCAGCCATTGTCATGCAAGCACCGTTGTCAGTAATAATGTGGCCTTTAATGACGGAATGATGGACCTGCCAAACACTCGCTCCCGCCATAGACTGCTTGCATTTCCCTGCTGGAGAGCACAGAGATGCCCATCTGGGAGTTATTAACATATCCTCGTCAATTCAGAACCGACTTTAACATAATCCATATTTGTTGGAGAAAGTCCAACATCAGCTTGAGAACAGCAGTCACGTGCCTCAATGACACATTTCAAACAGCACACACGGAGCATGCTTGGGCAGCTAAGCAATTCAGAAATGCAAATAGAAGCACTCTTCTGACTAGATAAAAAGGACAAATCCCTTTTGGCAAGAGACTGGATGTCCTCCAGACATTGCGGGAAAACAACCAAACCAGAAGCGATACAAATTCAAGGTTTAGTGGGTTGCCCGGAAGGCATCTCTCTTGGTTTATCCCAAACATGTCAGCACAATCAATCTCAGGTCAATTGTGGGCTTCAGCTACAATCAGGAAGAGCTATTTGGATGGGTATCAGGAATACAGATTCTCTGAAACCAGCACCGTGGCATGTAATACCCTTGTTTGTTCACATATGCATAACCACACAAAAAAGAACTATCGGTACCTTTTCAATATCATATTGGTTCTTGTTCTGAATGAATTATCCCTGGAAACACTAAATTGACTCTACTCCTAAAGATGGATCCTAATAAAGCTAAATTATATCAGAATATCAAGCAAGGGCTCTTGGATTTATCACCAAGGTACTGGTTTGTGTGGGAAATAGAACACTACCCAGCATGATTTTAACATGCTGAACACACAGGTTGTCAACTAAATTCCTTCGCTTGATAAATATCCGTGTTTCAAGAGTGAAACAAATGAAAACATAATGAGAAAAGAAGGGAGAAAAGGCATTTTTTTGAGGCCATCATGCATTCCTAGTAATGTGGATTTGGGTGAAACTGTAATAAAACCCCATTTTGAGATGATATAAACCAAATTCAGATTCTTCCTGTAACTATTGGAATAAATTCATATGTTTTTATAACAAGATGATAATATTATGTCATTACTGAATATCCAGAGCCATGTTATGATGTGAAATTCAATGCTATGCTACAATGAAAGATGATCATACCAGATTTACAAAATGGAAGATGACTACATCATTACACAGCAACCAAATTATATTGTGTATTGCTGCCAAATGACTGGGACTTATGGTCTAGCCAAGTTTACACATGACCTTTCACAGCTTTAACTGTTCTCATCCAGCACCTTGGTGATAATTACTCCCAGACAGACATATGCTATTAATGCAAAAATAGTCAATATGAGCATTTTTTACTATCATTGTAAAGGCAAAATGTTGGATAATGAGATAATTGGCAAGTGAGGAGTGGGTGTATGGGGTGGTTATTTGAGAGAGGAGCCTTGGTGGCACTGTGGTTAAAGTGCTCAGTTGTCAATAGATATAGATCAGCAGGTCAAACTCATTCCAAGCTCAGAGGGAGAAAGATGTGGCAGTCTGCTTTCATAAAGACTTACCGTCTTGGAGGGCCACAAGGCGGTTCTACTCAGCTCTACAGGGTCAAAGTGAGTTGAAATTCACTGGAATTCAGTGAATTTAGCTGGGTTTAGCTTGGTTTGGGTCTATATATGAGAATATCTTTGTTCTTAAGAGATTCAGGTTGATATATTTTGGGCTAGGATATATGCAACTTTCTTTCAAATAGCTCAACTAGAAAAAATAATCATAAATATATACACAATGAATGAAGGAGAAAAAAAAGTAAGCAGGGCAATGCAAGCAGGGCATGAACTCGATGAAAGAGGGCATTTGAGCTCTGGTATC
Organism: Nesogale talazaci; assembly: GCA_004026705.1. Taxonomy (NCBI): domain Eukaryota; kingdom Metazoa; phylum Chordata; class Mammalia; order Afrosoricida; family Tenrecidae; genus Nesogale; species Nesogale talazaci. The sequence continues at coordinate 37,400 of PVJH01015299.1, forward strand.
ACGATTCCAACATTTCAATAGGTTTGAAATGTTTCAACACATAAAGTTAGAAATAAAATAAACTAGACAATGCATCGTAGTATGGAAGTCTTTAAAAATAAGAGCCAGTGTTTGACATGACAAGTTGTTCGGTTTCTCTTGTTGAATGTATTTTGCATCCTGACAATATTCAGTCTATTGTTCTGTTCTTTGCTCAGTGGTCACGTTCTCTTGGTTGTTTTCCTCAAGGATAGCATTTTGTTGTAAGAGAGGGACTCACTTGGAAGTAGAAGAAGACAGTGTGAAATCAGAAACAAAGCCGAGATGAAGGACCATGCCGAGGGACTAGAAAGGGAGGTGGGAGGGGGACAGACAATGGAGGTGGGACATAGAAGTGGAAAACGCTTTCGTCATGGGAAAGTCCCCCTTAGTGAAGTCCCGAGGGAGTCTAAGATGGGAGCACGAGAGACAGTGGTGCTCTGATGCTCGGAGAACAGAGCACAGAGGTCTTGCCTAGGCTTGGAATTACAGACATGCCCAACTTACCATCCCTTTCCTTCAAGCAACAGCATGTACTCAAATCTCTGGTCCCAAATGGTTTTTGTTTTGTTATTTAGGGAGAGGGGGTGAGTGGTTTAAGTAAGAGAGTGGATATATTTGGTTTGTTTCTGTTTTAAGGAAATCAATTCCTCTTTGCTAATTATTTACCCATAATGGCTGGCTTTAAAGACCGCAAACCCTGACCTTTGCTGCACTGGACCAGAGGTGGGGCACAGACAGGTGAGGCTGAGGCCCTGGATCTGGGTTGGCTTCGGCTGTCCAGCTTTGTCTGTGGTCTGGCAGGTGAAACAGTGGGTGTGCATCCTTCCCTCCCATCCCTGCAACTACCTATTCCTCTACCTTCGAGGAATAGCTTCAATGGCAGTGCTTAGGACAGCAGGAAGTGGGCCCCCAGTATTTTTATATGGTGCTCTACAGTGTCTGATCACTTAATGTCCTATTTCACAGAACATATGGTGGACGTTACATGGATGGAAGCATGCCTATTCTTCCATTGGAGAATAGCATTCAGTCAGGTGGCAACCAGGAGGCCAGACTGAGGGGGCTGCTCTTAAGGCTAGAGGTAGCACTTGGTAAATATGCTACCCACACTCCTCCATGACATGGGAATGGACTAGACCCTACTAAGATGAAAGAAATCTGACTTGGGGGCATATTAGCCTTTTGCTTATGAATCTGTCTTTGTGGTTTGATATGCCATGAAAGCTTCTTCCATGAATTTAAAATTATCTAGTAGCAACCAAAAAATGCCTTCATTAGAACTAATACCAAACAAACTCACTGCCAATGAGTGAATGCCAACACACAGTGATGCTAGAGGACAGGGTAGAACTGCCCAGTCAGTATCCCAGACCGTAACTGTGTATGGGCGTACAAAGCCCATCTTTCTCCCAGATAATGGAGTCAATGAAGAAGCTGGTGGTTTCATACTGCAGGTCTTTTGGATTGCAGCCCAATTCATAGCCATTGCATCACCAAGGTAATACATATTTTTAAATTTGTCCCTGAGACTTGTAGGAAAAAAGGGCAATGAAAGACGTCACCATAATTATTCATCTTAGGTTGACAGTGGAGCTTTGCCCAACGGGGGGAAAATGTCTGTGAAAGTCCTGGGAGAGACCCAGATATAGAAGTTTAGAGGAAGAAAAGTGTCGAGACAGGTGGGAGTAATAGCTCCATGCTGGGCTGTCCATTTAATAGTATTGTATCCAAATTGAGTAGCTAACTCCGGCAATCACTCTGAAGAAGAGCCGCATCAGGAATCCCTTTTAACTCAGAATTTTGTTTAGGAGCCTCTCCCTGGCCAAGTCATCAGCTTCAGATTCCAGAAAGCTCTAGACTGGCCCCATATGACTGTCCTAAAGCTGACGTCCCCAGGTACCACAGATCGTGTTTTGCATTGTAAACACTCACCCCCACTCAAAATTCTGGAAGTTAACAATTAAAACCAAAGTCTTGTTTCTGTTGCTTCCTTCTGAGGACTTGAAGGAGACTTTGGACCATTGGTCTTAGTGCCTTTTGGTCCCTTCAATCTCTGCCCCTGTCTTGATGCCCCAGGCCATCTAGCTCCCGCTCGGCGTCTCCATACATCTCCTCTCTTCCATGGGTTGTGGCTCTCCTATCCCAAGATCAACCGAAAGCAGCTCCGGTATCGTCTTCCCCAATAAGGTCACATTTGCAGGTGCCAGGGGCTAGCATCTCCGTGCATCTGGCTGTGGAGCACAATTCAATCCATAAGAGATCCCCGTAAAGCCAAAGGAGCCAGCGCCTTCTTTGCTGTCTTCACATCAACGGAGGCAGAAAGAGGTTTATGAAAGCTTTCTGCTTCTGTCTCATTTTCCTCACAGTTGCTGAATAGTTAAAAGCAACACAATTCATTCCCAAAGAGAGAAGGAGCCTCAAGTAGCCTTACAATTCCCCTCACAGGCTGGTTACCCATTTGAAACAACTGACTTGGGGTGCTCACAGACGCACATGTGGAGAGGAAGCCGCATCTGGTTCTCCAGTTTCCTCCCTCCTCCAAGCAGCATGCCTTTGTGTTACACCCTCCGAGTTTCTGCCCCTTGCCCCTTATTAGTTTATGACTTCACTTGGCATTCATTTGAATCTGATCTTCTTTGTGGGAAAATATTAGGGAGTGAGAGATAGGGGCCGAATGGAATATGATTTGTTCTGGGTTCTGCACTGGGAAGCTAGTCCTTCAATGGCCAAGTTCCCAGCTTTTCTTCTGGGGTTTGCTGCCACAGAGCTCAGGCCATTCAGCTTCTTGGACCCGGTGATTATTTTGTACAGCTCATTCAATAGGATGGAGGCCGTGGGTTTTCCATCTGGGCGCTGAAGGGAATGCCGAATGACTAGTAGAAAAGCCGAGTCTGATGGCTGACTACAGCATGATAAAAGTGATGACCTAGGGAAACCATGTTTGTTCTCTTTAATATGACGATGACTCAGCCCGCAGCAGCAAAGGAGGCGCCCGCTCCTTCACACGATGAGGAGGTTTGCTCAGCTCACACTGGGAGGCAAATGCATGCACTACATTGCCGATTCCAGCTAAGCTGTTACCTCGTTAGGGTTATTTTGTGTTCTATTTGAAACCTGACTGTCTCAAAAATATCCTGGCAGATAGGGACACACACTCAGTTGTCTGGAGTAGATGGGGGGCACACGACTGCCATCTCTCCATCACAGACCAAACTCCTGAGCTCCTTCAGGCTCCTTCCCTATTGCTCCACACTGGGCTTCAGTTGGGCGGTGCTGCCCTTCACGGTCTTCTGGAAAGCGTATTCTTCAAGCCATCTCTGAGAGCCCGTGCCATGAATGCTCAGACTTGCAGGCTGGCAGTGAAATAAGACCCAGTGGTGTGGAGAGCCTATCAGCATACATCTTAGCTGCCATTTCGTTACCTTGGAGTCATAAGAGAAGGAGCCCAGGAACAGGGAGGAGTTGGATGGCTATGAGCCATCCAGAGTCCAGGATTTTGCCCAGGAGAACAGAGCAATTCTGTCAGGGAGTGAAAACGAAGCATCAAAAACTCTGTGAGAACGGTCCCACTGCTTATTCTCTGCCCTGCAGGGCAAACCAACCCCAGACAATTTCTGAACCAGACTCAGGATTTGCTATCCAAAGGATATCATATGTGACTCTGGGCTATGTTTGAGGATTCAGAATGTTATTTGGCAATTGTATTTTGGAACAACCTCTGGTGTCTCAATGGTTTGGAGATGGCAGTAACTGGGAAAAGTCTAAATGTTCTAAACGTATGTTATTGTTTGCTTTCATGGAGTCAGCATCCAACTCGTGTCAACCCCATCACAATGGAACAAGGTATTCCTGGTCCTGAACCACCCCAGTGGTGCATTAGATATCACATTTCCCAGACTCCTTCACAGCTATTTATTGCTATGCGAATAAGTTCTGGCCAAAGAAATGTAAATAGAATGTTATATAGTTGTTTTTGGACACCTTTCTCAATGAGCTGGACATTGTGTGATAGTTAGGTTTATTGTGCCAACCTGGACAATAGGAACATGTGAGATTAAGCAAGTCACCGGTTGATTGGAGGACAAAGAGATAAATGGTTCTGCATGGTCTAGCCCTTGTTTCTGTTGTTCTCTGCGATCTGAAGAGTGTGCTGCTGCTTTAGCTAGTTCTGTTTCTCAACCTGTGTGCTACACTACCCATAGACCAAGTCAACCCATGGATCATGTTGCTAGAGTTTGAGACTCCTTTGAGATATGCTGTGCCAGACTGCTGGTTCTTGCCTCACTTGAGCTTGGTGGGGGGTGGGGGGATGTGGATTCTGTTGCCTTGCATTGCTTGAGTTCAATATCACATCCAGGTCTGCTTCGCTATGTTCCTGAGCTACTTACTGACTGTTGCTGATCCAACCTGCTTGTTTGATACCTGCAGACAGACTCTGCCTGTCTTGCCCGAGGGAGGACTTCACTGTCTGCTTCTTTGACCTTGGAACCAGCAGTCTCTGTGAGTTGAAGGACTTTCAGTATATAAACTGTTCCACAAAAGAGAGTTGAACTGAGCCCTTTGTATTGTTTTGTGCAATAATTACCAGTTATATTCCTTCTCACTGGAGGTATAAACTTATCCCATATAGTTATATAATCATTTGTCCTAGTTTTGTTTCTCTAGAGAACCCTGCCTAACACCCTATGTCTCTATTTTCCCCCCTATTCCTTTCTCTAGTTTATTACCCAGAATACTGATGCATTTTGGAAAATGAAGTTGAGGTTATGATCAATAGAAAAGATACAAAGATTTTGGATACTATGCCATCCTTAGACCACCTACCCATACTTCTTCATGAGTGAGAAAGAAACTTCTATCTCATTAAAACCACTGTTTTAGGCTTTCTGTCACTCACATCTGAACTTTAAATGAAGTAGATTAATACGCTAGCTATACCAGTGGACTCCAACATACTAAAAATCATGATGTTGATATAGGACATTTTGAACATTTTGCTCTGTTCCACGTAAAGTCTTCATGAGTCAGAGTTGACCCAGTGGCAATTAACAACAATCTCCCAGCAAATATCCGCTGTCCACAAATCACCACCAATAGAAAGTATCACTGAAGGGGAAAAAAAAGTCAGAAAAAAACAAAAGTTGGAAAACAGGGTATGAGTTAGCAAGGAGAAAATCAGTGCCAGGACTGATCAGTCCTCCCCAGACTAACTGACTTCTATATTGGACTACAAATAAGCACTAGTTGAATTGCTTGCTGTTGGAATTAAAAAAAAATAACCCCCGACTGCTATCACATCAACTTCAACTCATGTGTAGAACTGCCCCTGTGGATTCCTGAGACTGTAACTCATAGAAAGCCTCATTTCTCTCCCTCAGAGCAGCTGGTGATTTTGAACTGCTGATCTTTTGATTAGCAGCTCAACGTGTAGCTGCTGTGCCACAAATCAGTCCATTCTGACCCATGGTGACTTCTTGTATGTCAGAGTGGAACTATGTTCTACACGGTTTTTAATTATGAATTTTAAGGAAATAAATGATCAGATCTTTCTTCTTAAGTGCCCTGGGTGGGTTGTAACTTCCAATCTTTCCATCAACCAAAGAATGTTAACTGTTAGCAACACCCAGGAACTCTTGGAATAGGTAAGACACTAATTTAACTCAACTCATATAAAGAATAGCACCAGTCTACTTTTCCAGATTTGGATTTCACCCAGCACAACCTTTCATTCAAGCCATAGAAAACTCTTGCTATTCTCTGAAAACCTCACTGGACTTGTACAATCTCTATTTGTAGAAGTGCTATCCATCTTTAAAGAGCCAGCTCACCTTGCGGGGTTAATTCATGAAGGCTTCCCTGAAATTCTCACCAACAGTAATAATCAGTACTTCATTTTCTGTTCCTCAGAATACATTGTGCCTAACTAATGTGCTTACTTAACACTGACCCTACCATAGCATTGACTGTATCATAGCATTGGCTATGTGTAATCAATTCATTGTAGAGCAGTCATCGCAGCATAGGCTCGGGAGCTAGACAGTCCTGGTTATGGACAACCTTAGGAGCCAAACTTGGTAAGTTCAAATTCTTCTTCCATTGAGAAGCTATAAGATCTCAGTATATATGTCCTGCCTTGGGTTTTTCATCGGTAAATTGATAATATTAGTGTCCATTGAAAAGGGTTGTTGTGATGATTAAAGGAGTTCATTTATAGAAAATACTTAGAGACCAGCGTTATCTTCCAATGCAAGTCTATGTTAACTACTAGTGCTAAAGCTGTTTGACCATAAATCTGGGTTAAAAAAAAAGTGGAATTCACCTTTGTCCACCATGTTTGTGTTGTCTATGACAGCTACAATGATATAGTATGCAACCACTATGTGTTACATGGAGTTCAGGCAGAAGAAGACATGAAGCCAGTCTCTGATGTGCTAATGTCAATAGTGCACTAAACTTTGGATGTTTTCAGAGGGGAGATGTTGGAAGATCAGAGGTTCAAACCCAACAGCTGCTCCTCAGGAGAAGGTTGAGGTTATCTGCTCCCCCAACTATTTTCCAGCCTCTGAAATTCTAAAAGGGTCACTTTGAGTCAGAATAAGCTCTGTGGCAAAGTGGTTTTTAAACCCCTACACTTGCCAGGATGCTGAAAGACACCCTTTACAAACCTCAATGACGTCTGACACAGAGAAACTAGGACTGAGACTCAAGGCTAAGACTTCCTTCCAAAGCCACCAAAGACTAACCCCTGAGCCTCTTGGGGCCTCAGTCTCATCATTGGTAAAACAGCACATGATCAAAAAGAAAAGGTTTCCTAGGTCAGCTGGAGCAGCTGACAATTTGGCTTTTCTGGAAAAATGAAGTGGATGGAGTATTCTTTGTCCTGTATTTTATGTGCAATTTTAGTGTGCATGTATGTAGTTCATTCTTTATTGCATATTTCCAGGCTCTCAGCTTTTCAATTTCATTGGCTCGGGGAGGAACCTGGGGGCTGGGGAGTATACTTAGCAAACATACCAAAAAACTCGCTCAGGAATGCTCTTGAGTCATAATTTTAGGAATACTGCATCTAACCAGTAGTTTCCAAACCCAGTTACAAGTGAGAACCACTTGGGGAGTTCTAATATGTAGAATGCTGAAGAGCATAGAGGCTGGAAGACTGAATATTAAGATGCCACACTAACCAATGTGATCTACAGATGCAGGGAAATACCTATAGCATTCCCAGTGGCGATTTTTACAAAAATGGGAAAAGGTAATTCTCAAATTCATGTGGAAGGGGAAATGAAAACAAACCAAACCTTTTGCCATAGACTTAATTCGGACTCGTAGTGATCCCATGAAAGATTTCTCAGACTGTCGATCTTTTCAGGCGCAGACAGACTTGTCTTTCTCCTTCAGAGTGATTGGTGGGTTTGAACTACCCACCACATGAGTAGCAGTCCAACACCTAATCCCCAATGCCACCATAACTCCTTGAAAAATTGCAAGGAGCCCTGAGTCATCAAGACCGTCTGGATAAAGCAGGATAAAGTCGGAGGACCTACATGTCCCAAAATCAAAATTCACTGCAAATCGACAGTAACAGAAGAAAAAGTAGTTACTTTCATAATGAGAAGTGTAGGTAGAGCAAAGGAATAGAATAAAGAGTCCAGAAGTAAACCCTATATTCATGGCAAACTGACTGTCCACAAGCTGCCCAGTCCATTCAGTAGGATAATGATAGTTGCTTAAATAGATGATACTGGGACACAGACTATCCGCAGGTTATCCACTTCTGCTACCTGACCCCTCACGAAAATTAACTTCAAATGGATAAGTGGCCTACATGTAAGAACTAGAAGCCATAAAAATCTGAGAAGAAAACCTAGAGGCAAATCTTCAAGTTTCCAGAGGAAACAATGGACTTCAAACAGCACAAACAACAAAAGGTAAAATACATAAATTGAACTTAATCAAAATCTTAAAATTTTTTTTCATCAAATGGCATTCAAGAAAGTGAAGAGGCAACCTATAAAATGGAAAAAATGTTTGCAAATCATATGTCTATTAAGGATCTAGTAACAAGTACATGTAGAGAATCTTACAACTCAGTAACAGCAACAAATATACAAAAAACAATCAAATAGGAGCAAAGGACTTAAATTTGCATCTCGCAATAAAAAGATACACAGATGACAAACAAGCACACAGAAAGATGTTCACTGTCATTAATCATTGGGAAAAATGTAAATTGAAGCTATAAGATATCCCTTCACATCAAGTAGGATGGTTTTAATATTTGCTATTTAAAATATTTGCTATTTAAATATAAAATTTGCTATTTTAAAAAAATAGCAAATAGGAAGTGTTGACAATGGTGTAGAAAAAAATGAACTCTCTTGCATCATGGGTAGGAATGTGAAGTGGTTTAGCTTCGGTGGAATACAATTTGACAGAACCTCAAAAGTGTTAATATAGGATTTCCATATTACCCTACTATGTAATTATCTAGTGTTGCTATAACAGCAATACCACAAATGGGTGATGTTGGCAAGTAGAAACTCATTCACAATAAGAGAGGCTAGAAGTGAAATTCAGTGCACTGACTCCAGGGAAAGGCTTTCTCTGCCTGTTATCCCTAGGGAAAGACCCTTGTTTTGTTTCAACTTTTGCTCCTGGACTCCTTAGTTATCTTTGTGTGGCATGTCATTTGTCTCCCCCCATCTGGGCTTTCTTGCTTCTGTCCTTCATCTCCTTCTTTGATCCCATAAAAGTGACTGGATTAAGACACATCCTACACTGATAGAGAGGAACCCTGGTCATACAGTGGGTTAAGTGTTGGGATAGTAACCAAAGGGTTGAGGGTTTGAATCTACTAACTGTTCTGGGGGAGAAATGTGAGGCAGTCTGCTTTCATAAAGACCTATAGCCTCAAAAACTCTAGGTAAGGTTACTATGAGTCAATATGATTCAATGGAAGTCACCTTTTCTATACTTGACCAAGAAAACTATTTACAAAAAGATCATCGTCATAGGTATAGCAGTCAGAATTTGGGATAATATTTCAGGAAGACATGATCTCATCCATAACACCCCACAGTTTCAATGTTAAGTTTATATCCTAAAGAACTGAAAGCAAGTACTCAAGCAGGAACCCTTGCAAACATGTTTACATCAGCACTCGTCATAGAAATCCAAAGACAAAAGTGTGTGACTGTTATCACATGAATGGATAGACAAAATGGAAATATACATATGTAAGATGGAATATTATTCTACCATCAAAGGAATTAAGTATTGATATGTGCTTCTATATGAATGAACTTTCAAAAATTGCAAAGTGAGAGATGTCAGACATAATAGATCACATATTCTATGATTTCATGTCTATGGGAGATATAGAATAAATTCACAGAGCTAACACAGTTTGGTGACTATTAAGGGCTAGGATTTGGAGGGAATGGGGAAAAATTGTTTAATGGTTAAAGGGTTTTTATGTTGGGGTAATGAAAACATCCTGCAACTATATAGAGGTGGCAAGTATACAATGCTGTGAATGTAAAAGACAATGAGTTGTTCATTTTAAAGTAGTTTATTCTGTTTACATTTTACTTTGATAAAGTGTGTGTGTGTCTACATGTCAAAGTCTCTAACCCAATATGCCAGTTTAACTCGGGTGAACATAAGATATCAATATTTTGGGGGGGGCATCAGGATATCAATATTTTTAAAATACCTTCTCAGAGGATTCTGCACACAGTCAAGGTTGAAACTATATACACTAAATGGGTTGCTTAAATATATGTTTAAAACATTAAAAGTAGATACCCTCAGGCAAAGAAAACATATAGATTATAAGAATAAATATATGTATATATATGTGTTATTATCTCTCTATAGCTATGTATAAAACTCCCAAGAAAAGATAAATTTAATCTAAGTATCCAGGTGTCAAGTGGCCTCATTTCTGCTGCATTAATTTATCTTAAAAACATATGAGACAAACGTCAATGGGCATGCCTCAGCGGATGTCCGTCAGGAAAAGGAAAACGGTTGATTGGCAGTGACATTTGCAATGTATCTATTGTTTGGTGCATGTCATTCTTAACTTGGATTATGTGTGAAGGTCATACTGTGTACTATGAGAGTTTTTAAGTCTGTATTTGTATATTTAACAATGAAAAAATATTTGTTTTTCCATTGAAAGGAGCAAACAAATCGATCTCACCACAACATCATCAGTCTTTGTATAGAATCTCTGAACCAAATTCCTAAAGGTTTTGTATTCTTTCATGAATTTCCGTTGAAACAGCCTGAAACAGGATGAAAAGTATCATCAAGATGAAAGGGCACAATTATTAAGGGCAAATAGGTTTGGCTTATTTTAAAGCTGATCTGAAATATCTGGTCTTCAAAAAGATTCGGGGCCTGATCTGGTTTTCGACATTGTGAGTGTGGGGGTGGGGGTGGGGGTGGGTGCTCATATTGGGGTTTACCTCTGGCTTTTGTCCTATTAAACCTAGGATGGAGAAACCTATAGAGACAGGCAGCAGAGTAAGCGGTGGGATGTGTATACAGTGCGGCGGGGCATGCGGTAAAGAGTTGCTGATATCAGGGAGTCAAGAAGAAAGGTTTGAAACTGATTGTGGTAGCAATTGCACAAGACTGTCTGATGTGCTTGAACTATGGAATGATATGATATCTGCAGTAGCGCCTAATTAGATGGTTTTGAAATGAAAAAAAAAGGCTCAAAATAGAAAAGAATGGGAGGGGAATGGACAACATGATTAATCAAAATGAACCATTTTGATTAACACACTAACACACAGTGTGTTAATCCAGGTAGACAAGAGAAACAAATCCAGAGACACTCAGAGGTATATAAGAAAGAGCTTGATATACAAGAGCAATTGAGGCTTGGCAAAACATCCAAGCCCAGTCCAGATCAAGTCCATAAGTGCAGTCTTAGCCCACATGTTACCAATCCGTAAATTCTTCTTCAGACTCGTAACACACACGTAACGATGTAGAAGGCAGGATGAGCACAGGCCTGTGGCTGGAAAGTCTTGTGGATCCAATTGTTAGGAGAGTCATCTCAGCTCTGGCAGGGGTCTCCACATGGCTCCTTCAGCTCCAGGGCTCCATGTGTCTTGTCAGCTGCAATGTCTCCCAGGAAGTGAGCGTGTGTCCTGCCTCTAGCGAACTGTTTATCTCCTTAGAGCTTCTACATGAGGTCGTCAAGTGACCTGATTGACAGGCTACCCCTTCACTCTTAACCCTCAGATTGACAACAGATTGTGTAACTACCACGCTCAGCATCCAATGACCATGAAGGATATAAATGTATAACAACTAGAGAGTGAGAGTGGACAGGAAAGAAAATGTGATTGCAGCAAAGTGGGACTGGAATGGCTCACCTGTTGTGGGTTTCCTTAGAAATATGAGTGCTAAATGAGATATGAAATGATCTTCAATGACGTGGTGACTTGATTCAACTTTGCTTGCAGTAAGCAGAGACCGAGTCCCTGTATTGGATACAGTAGCAGCCACTCATATGGAAACATGAATCCAATTTATCATTTTAAAATCCAGCACTGTTTTTTCAGAGACCCACTTTCACATTCACTAAGCATGCGATCTGAAGTCAAAGGGGGCCGTCATGGGGGTCATTTTATTTAAAAAGCCCTCGCAGGCATCACCTCAATTTCTAATGTATTGAAGGTGACTGTTGGGATACTCACAAGGACAGTGGTTCAAGCCTACCAGTCATGTGGCAGGAGAAAGATGCAGCTGTCTACTCCTGCAAATGGCTAGAGAATCGGGAACTGTATGTAACATCTCTGTGCACTGGACAGCGGTGGGGTTTGTTGTATGATCTGCAACATTCCTAGGTCTTCGAAGATGGTAACCGGCCATGAAAATGCTGAGCTTGAGCAAGGAAGGTGGCTAAGCACTTCAACGCATTGCACCAGAGCCTGGCAACACTGGGGCACAAATCCCTCTTTACTCTCATGCCAATACCTTAGGATATTTCCTATCTTCGGCCATCCAGAGATGTCTGAAGATAACTCAAAAAAAAATAACTCAAAAGATGCTCCCATTCTCTTTATACACACCCACAGATTGCCCCTGCCCCATATTGAGATAACTTAATGTTGTGACTTTTGATATTCAAGCCATAAGATCTGATGACCCCTTGAAACCTCAAGAGAATGACCTCGGTGCATGTGTGCATTTGGTCTCACGGCCATCACCAAACATTCCAACCCAGGCCCAGGAGCCTCAAAGAGCAAGTGTAAACAAAAGCTTCTCATTAAACCAGAGTTTAGCTTTAGGAAGATTGTCCAAAGATTGCATTCAAAGATAACTGAAGTGTTACGCTATTACTTGGGCAGCCCAGCCATGACCCTAATTAATGTGTCTAGGGTAGGCATGTATTTCTTCAAGAATTGGGTGGTTTTGTTTGGACAATTAGGCCAAGCTGACAAGGAAATTTTCCATCAAACCAAGTCATAAAAAGTACATTATTCAGCATTATTATGAGTTAAGCAGTATTTATTACCTAGACTTTACAATACTCCATTATCAATCATTACCTGCCATTAAGGTATGTTAACATGAGATCAAAGAGGGAGACTAAGCTAAACAAACAGTCTTGTCTACAAGTCGCTTTAGTGCTGTTCACTTAGAGGCAAATGCTACCCATTGAACTTAGATGGGCAATTTGCATTTAACCAGAAGATGCAAATCGGTTGGACTGTGACAAGGCAGTGAATATATAAACCCTGTTCTTGAAAAGACAAGGCTGGTTTCCAGGGAACTTCTAAGAGGTGGGTGGGGGAGAGGGCTCGTCCAAGTCCAATGTGAGATAGGAAAGTCCACTTTTGATGGGTCCTAGTAAAGATTCATTGCTGTATCAATTCTCCGCACAACATTGCCTGGGAAGTCACTAAAAATGATATCAGCTGAATGGATCTAAAGAGGAGACCGAATGTTTTTAGCAACGTTGTAAAACCCTGGAAACCACCCCCTGAACAAACACTCTGAAAGCTCAAAAGTGGAAGACAGGCTTACAAAGTCCCAGCTTTCAACTACCGGCGGGTTCTTGTCACCACCTCTTCCCTCTTTCCCTGAAGCCACAAGGGCACAAGCATGTATTCTGGAAAGAAATCCTTTATGAAGTGCACCCCTCTTTCTTCCTCCCTGCCCTTTCTGAAACATAGCTCCTTCCCTCCTGCCCATTGTTTCCTTCCTCATAGGTGTACCTGATGCAGTGGAGCAGGCAGATTTAACTTCAGCGGAAGATGCTCTCCATAGAGAGGGAATTCTCTAACACTTCATGCTATGCAAAATGGAGGAAGAGATCTATTTTATTGTCAAACATGTCCAAGTCCACATCTTCCTTTTCTGGTGGCTCTAAGGTGGTGGTTTATAGCTATGGCAAAGGAAACATGGCTAAAATGTATTTTATTTGCATCTAACATTAGGCACACCTGCAAGCTAAAGTGACAATTGTGCTTATCTTGAAATACTAGTTGGAAAACATCAATCTCTTTCCTATTTTTAAAACAGTGGTTTATAAAGAGTCTCAAAGACGTCACTTTAGACCAACCAACCACGAGTCAATGATGACATCTGGATCTGTTCTCTGTCCCCATGAGCTGCAAGGAGCGAGAACCCATGTCACAGGTTAGAGCAGGGATTCTCAACCTTCCTGATGTTGCCTTTACTACAGGTCCTTATGTGACCATGACCCCCCAACCATAAAATTATTTTCATTGCTACTTCATCACAGTCATTTTGCTACTGTTATCAGCCAGGCCACTCCTGTGAAAGGGTTACTTGCTCCCCCACCCCCACCCGACCCCCACCCGCCAAAGTGGTCTCGACCCACAGATTGAGAATCACTGGGTTACAAGGTGAAAGTGCAACCATGGCAGAGGACAGATTGAACTCCCTGGGCTGGAAAAACAAGTCTCTGAGCAAGTGTCTCTGCAGTGCACAGGGGTGCAGAGCTCTGTGTTAGCCATTGGAGAGACATGACAGGGCAGGAGGAAGAGGAAATGAAGCGTGGCACTCCCCAAACAAAACCCAAACCCAAAGTTGCTGCCATCCAGTCTATTCTGACTCATTGCGTCCCAATAGAACAGAGCACAACTTCCTCTTTATGAGGGTAGAAAGCCTTGTTCCTGGGGTTCAAAAAACATGAAACAAATTTCCTGTGCCTGTATATACATGGCCTTTTGATTTTTCTATCTAGAAAGCTAATATCCAGAAAGTAGACCAATTGGACAAGTGCAGAGATTTGTGTGATCTCCAAGGAAGATTAAAATGCATTCAAAAATATGTTGGGAACCAACCTGTGAAGGACCTTGAAGACCAGGCTTCGAAGAAGAGTGTGGATCCAGTTTAACAGCATACATTCTCACATAGTACATACAGGGGAGCCTGACACGGCATATGTGATTCATGTTGCTGGGGCCAGTGACTCCCTGGCACCTATTGAACTATTGAATTGAAGGATGACCATGGAGCACTCCTAGACCAGCCAATCAAAGGCCTGTTTTACATTTGATATAAGATCCTGAAGCTCTCTTTACTCCTTCTTGGAGTTGCTGATTTAGTTGCTGCAAGGTCAGAGCTGTCTACATGAAGAAGAAAAGCAATAGAGTCCATCTTTAGGAAGAAAAAGGAAAAAATAAGGGAGGGAAGGCAAGCAGCAACATCATTTGGATCACTGTAGATGCGTTTGAATGGTGGTGCTGGAGAAGAATACCGAAAGCATCGTGGGTTGCTAAAAGGACAAACAAATCCGTCTTGGAAGAAGTATAGCCAGAGTGCTCCTCAGAGGCAAAGATGGCAAGACTTTGTCTTACATACTTTGGATATGTTGTCAGGTGAGAAGAGTCCCTGGAGAAGAGCATCTTGCTTGGTAAGGTGGAAGGATAGCAAAAAAAAAAAAAAAAGGAGACCCTCAACAGGATGGCTATGGGAAAGATCGTGAGGATGGCACAGGACCTTGCCGGCTGTCCTTCTGTTAGGCAAATGGGTGGGACTGACTGGATGACACTGCCACCACCACCAGCACCACCAGCACCAGCACCACTAGGCATCCCCACTTCTGTGACCAGCACAGGACCTTTGTAGCTCTTGTTTGTTTGATGTGGGCTTCGATTCCTTGTGACTAAAATAACCCTCACTACTCCTGCTGAAAGGCTTCTCTTTCTCTTTCTTTTTACATATATAAGATAAGGTAACCCCATCCAGAATTCTGCTATGTCCCTGAACATCTGTGAGACATAATACATGCTCTTCGAAAGGTGCTCACTAGTCTTAATTCCACTAAGATGAGGAGGACATTTGAGGAACAGACTAGATGGTTTGGAACATGCTTGTTATCTGCCCAGTCAGATATCCTTAAGGAACTTAAACTTGCTGAAAATAATCCACAGACAGACAAGGGCATTATGGTACCGGAGCTGTACCCTTTTTCTGTCCAACAGAACTGAAGGAACTGAAGTGTATGTGCAAATGTCTGCATGAATCCAAATGTAGCATCTCTCATAGTCCCAGAAAATGCACTAGCTTTTTTCTGCAATGCCTTAGAAATCAGAGGGCTACTTCTACTATGTAGGCTGTCATCTTTTTTACTAAAGAAAACCAGTCCCCATAAAGCCTGCGCATCATTGAAGATAAGCCAACTTTTGCTCCTGCCACTGAAGACTCCATCAGCATTCTCCCTGCAAATCCAACAGCTCAGTGTGCAGATTCTAAAGGAGGACTGGTTGTACACTCTTCATAACCCATTAGAATGAGGTCAAGGAAGATTTCCCGTACTTGGTTCCAAGGCAGTCAAATTTAGGAGTTGTGTAATTCTCTGAAGGTCAAGGGGAATTGTATCTGCACAATTCAAGAACATAAATGGCAATACACGAAACCATAAATCAACAAAAAAATACCTGATAAAGGTACCTTTTACATTATTTCAGGAGTCCTGTTTGTTGCTCAGGGTTGAAAACAACACATATTCATCATATTTATACCAATAATACAACTGATGTTTCTGAAATTTTTGTGGTGAAATATTTCCTTCTCAGGAAATTTCAGCTTGTCATTGGAAAGGATAGTGAAAAGTTTTTTGAGAAGAAAGGTGTTCACACCAGCTACGATTCATCACTAACAGAGCCCACAAGCTGAAAACCATCACGTGATTTCCTTGAGCACTTTCTTAGGGAAACAAAAGAGGCAATATTGCTGTTGTTTCACCAGATTTCATCAAATTCACAAAGGCACTTGAAAAAATTTAAGGGGAAATAATAAAGAAATTAAAATCTAACCCAGCAAGCCGGTCAGTGGTCAATGCGCTACTCTCATTGAGAGGGCCCAGGTGGCTTCTGACACATCCACAGGGACACTGCTCAGCTCATCAATGGTCATCTTTCAAGTCTTTTATGGTCTTTTCGGGGACATTTTTCACTTTCATTTACTTTGCAAAACTCAACCTTGTCCAAGTTTATCAACAACTGATTGCTGGCAATCATTCTTCAAATGTTTTTCCAAGACTTCATTGACCTCATGCTTTCTGGGACTCCCAAGGGAGCTATTAAGTTTTGAAGTGTTCCATATCCAGAGATCCACTAAGGGAAGGCTTGATGATAGATTTCTGGAAACTGTG